>CATIWR010265996.1:0-13609 GCA_949677035.1 Omphalea diandra | reverse complement strand
AATATTTTTCTTTCTAGCTTCTTGCAGAGATGGTTGAAGCAATGAAGAAAGTTGCTAAGCTGGATGTGGAATTGACTGTGGAGGAAAGGAATCTGGTGTCTGTAGGATACAAAAATGTTATTGGGGCAAGAAGGGCATCTTGGCGGATATTGTCTTCTATTGAACAAAAGGAGGAGGCAAAGGGGAATGAGCAACATGTAAAGAGGATAAAGGATTACAGGCAGAGGGTTGAAGATGAGCTATCAATTATCTGCAATGACATATTATCAGTAATTGATCATCATCTTCTTCCTTCCTCCACCACAGGGGAATCAACTGTTTTTTATTATAAGATGTAAGACTTGACCTTTTAGTTATTTTGAAATGACAAGCAATGCATCTTAAGATGGGGGGAAAAAGGCTTTTCAGTGTTTAGAAACTTTACGAGGGTGGAGTATGGACAGTGAGAAAAGTAACTCTTGCATAGATTGCTTTGTATAGGTAGTAAATCCATGCTTCTGAAGTTATTGATGCAGAATAAGAATTAGATGAAAGTAATGGGAGTTTTATGACAATTGATTCTCATTTGGATACAAATCACACAAATAAAAAGGATTTTGGTCCAAAAATTGAATTTGGATTCTTTTATTTAGTGTGCATTTTAGTATGTGATTTTTTTTTTTCCTGTACGTTTGTCATGAAACACATTTAATTCCTTATGGTTTGTGTTTATTGGTATAGAATCTGCATGTGGTTGAGACATGCATTTCATTCCTTTTAGTTTGTGTTTGCTGGTATAGAATCTGCATGTGGTTGTGCTCGACTTAATTTGTAATTCACCTTCCACTACTTGATGTTGATGCATGTGTGAATACCTTATTTTTATCTTTGGTGCAGGAAAGGAGACTATTATCGTTATTTAGCTGAGTTCAAAACTGGTGATGATCGTAAAGAAGCTGCAGATCAGTCCCTTAAGGCTTATGAGGTGTTTGCATTACTTCTGTTGGAATTTCTTTTTGCATATGTTAGTTGTTTTTAACCATTTGAAATGTGAAAGAAATTGATCATTTAATAAGAGTCCTGCTTCTATTCTTTATGCTGCAGGCAGCCACCTCTAATGCGACCTCAGACCTACCCCCTACCCATCCAATCAGACTTGGCCTGGCTCTGAACTTTTCAGTTTTCTACTATGAGATTTTGAACTCTCCAGAAAGGTTAATATTTTTCTCCCTTGTTCTCTTTCTCCACATGAAAATATGCATTTAGTGTTTTCTTTATATGTCCAGTAACTCTCAAGTTACTGTTTTTGGCTTTTGGCTATAGCAGTTGTGAATTCTGTACTATATTTTTCAACTACCATCTGTATTGTGCAGGGCCTGCCACCTGGCCAAACAAGCATTTGATGAAGCAATTGCGGAACTTGATAGCCTCAATGAAGAATCCTACAAGGACAGCACCCTCATTATGCAGCTTTTAAGGGATAATCTCACGTTGTGGACCTCAGATCTGCCAGAGGAGGGAGGTAAATGCTGTCCCTATGTATCCTTTGGACAATGAACCCTGGTTTAACCTAAGGATTTGGAAATAATTGTCGTGAGTTTATAGACAATGATTTGTTTTTTTAACTTGTGGAGTGGTTGTACCTTATGTTTGCAATGTTCTTAACAAAACTAGAATAAGCAATATTACAGCCTAGTACAGAGTAAAGACATGACTAAATTTGCTCTATATATATATATATATATATATGGTGACCATTCTACCCCCCTTCAAATTACATAATTACAATATTTATGTGACCTTAACCTAATAAGGTACTTATTTACAATTTTGCCATTGCATTCTTTTTTTACTTTTTTTTTTAAAAAATTTATTATGATCACCTTAATTTTTCAGCATTTATAAACTTGTATTTTTTCAACTTTGCAAATCATTTGAATTTGTTTTATACACACATACATGCACACATAATTGATAGTCTATATTGTAGGCACATACAGATTTCTTTTTTTTTTTTTTTTAAATTGACAAAATTCATATAGAAAGACATCAAGAGCATATATATATATATATATATATATATTTATTGAATTCAATTATTTTAATTTTGCATGAAGATCTCAAAAGCAAATAATAGATTGAATTCCATTATTAAATACTGTAAAATTATAGAACACATATCATCTCAACAAAAGTATTTTGATTTGACTGATTTTTTTTTTTCCTTATATTAAAAGAAAGAAGATATATTTGTTGTATTATAGAAGTAATTTATAATATCAATATATAGAGTATATTAAATCAGATTTCTATTTAAATTGATGATAATTTGACTTTAGCTTCAATTCCCTTCGATGATACACGTCATGATACCTTCTTTTTTTTTTCATGTTGTGTTTTTTTTGAAACAATAGACCATAATTTTGCGAAACTAATTTCATTTGTTGGTGATAAATATTTATAGTTTCTTATGACTCTTTATCTAATTTTCACATAAACTTAAATTATCTTTAATGAAATTACATTATCAGTGAAGAAGGAAGGTTACTATATTTTATAAATATTATTACTCCATAAGTACTTATATTTCACATAATTAGTGGTGGAGCCAGGATTTCAAACCAGTGGGGTCAAACATAAATACGTATTTTTTCTTTGATTCAGATAATTATTTTTTTATGAAATTTTGATTTTTCATTTAGGGTTTAAGGAAAGAGCTTTTAGATCAATCTCAACAGAAATTTGGTTCAAACTATTATTTAAGTTTCATTAAAAAATGTTAAAATTTTCTAATTGATTTGCAATTTCTATTTACTTTAATTTGCAAAAAATGATTCTAGCATAAATTATCCATAATGAATACAATAAGTAATATTATTATTAAATTTAATTATCATTTACAATCAAATATGCATGTATAATGAGAAAAAAATAATAAATATAAATGAAAAAATAACTTCTAAAATTTCAAAAAACAATAGTTTTTGTATACTAATCCATTTGTGTTTTTGTGTTGAAATGAAGGGGGAAAAAAAAGTTGAAAACTTCATCATTTTCTTTTGTCTAATACAAAGAGCGTTTGTCGCTATAATTTCCTTTGGATTTTCAACTTTTTTAGAGTATTTACTGTGAGCTTTTATAAATTTGTTTTCAAAACCTAGTTGTTTGGGATTTAAAGAGCTATTGTAAATGGGGTAAGTTCTAAATTTTGAAAGACCAATAATCCAAATGTACTAAAGTTCGTATCGGATTTTAAAATTTTATCAAAGTTCAGTGTGGTCACCTGACCCCATTGAACATGCTGCAGCTCCACCACAGCACAAAATTTTATTTTTCAATGATCACTTGAAAATTTATTCATTCAACGTGTGCCATTCATGAAACTAACTTTATAGTCTTGCCTTATTAAACGAAATCACTTGTGTTAGGTTATATTTTATAATAGGAAACTTCATATCATAAAAAAAATAGTTAAGAATGGGTTTTTAAATAATAAATTCATAATACTTATCAAACTGTATAATATGTTTTGATATTTTATAATAGGAAACTTCATATCATAAAAAAATAGTTAAGAATGGGTTTTTAAATAATAAATTCATAATACTTATCAAACTGTACAATATGTTTTGATTTTTTTTTTTAATTTTTAAATTTAGGTGAAAGAAAACTTCGTCAAGAAAACTAAAGTAAATTTATTTTCTCACGATGATATCATTGGTATTTTTAAATGTTGTTTGAAATAAATATTTTGATATTTATTATTTTATCTCAATTAATAATTTAAGAAATGAAGTTGGTTCTCATAGCTAACACAGAGATTCAATTACTTATGCTAAAATTGCCCAAGTACATGCTACTTTTTGTGTTTTATATACTGTTCCAGGTTGTCCCAAGTGATCTTTCTTCCCCTCCTTTGTCCACCTATATTTATTGATTGTTTTTTATGGGGAGTTTTTTTTACCTTACTTTTACACCGTCTCTTGAAAATGAAAGTAAATATAGTTTCAATGATTTTTATAATGTCCACTGTTACTTTCTTTTTTTTTTTTAACCAAATGTGACTTCGATTGGCAGGTGAGCAATCTAAAGGTGATGAACCTCAAGCAGAGGTAAGTTAAAATTAAGCTTTCTGAATATTTAAACATGTACACACTGACTTGTGTATACTATATTGTGCAAATAACTTACATTAGGGAAAATAAGTTGGATGAAAGTGATTGTATTAGAGAGAGACCAATGCTATGTTTGGTTTGGAGGATAGAGAGGAAGAGGAGAGAGACTTGAAAGGAAAGAATTGTTTGCTACGGAGAAAAGGTAGGGAGGATGGGGAATTATCCTTCCATTCCCTCATGGGGCCCTTATAATCCCAAATCATAAGGATTGGAGAAGGATTGGAGGGCAGAAGCTGCTTGCAAGCAGAATTTACTTTTTTTTTAAAAAATCCCAGTCACTTGATAAGAAAGCATTTATTGGTTTGACGTTTTAGTCATTTTATAAAAAGTTATATAACTTCTCTCCTTTTCTATGAAATATAACCAAACTTCAAAGGAAAGTCAAACTTCCATCCTTTGCTATATCCTTCCTGTACTTTATCATCCATCCTCTCTATTTTCCATCCCTGAAATAAAATGTAGGCTAAGTTTGGTGAGAGTTAAGAATATTTTTGCATGTAGATGCACCTTTAGGTGAAAACACGTTGGATTTGGAAGCATTGACTAATAACAAGTTCTCTACATACCTTGCGGTTAAATATGATTATATATGTGAGGATATGTTCATTTAGAATTTGACTTTTGAACTTTAAAGTCAATGAATTGTGATGTATGTTACAATTTATTAGCTAAACAGTCTTAAAGATTTAAATTCAGGACATAAGGAATGTAATAGGTTTTGATCTCGAGTCAACCTAGTAATTGGTTAACTGTAGCATGTTGTGACATTTTTTATGTCTCATTCAATTTACTAGGTGAAATGTGTCATTTAATTTATTACTAGGTGTCATTGTTCATAACAATCCTAAATTCTCATTTGTTAACTACTTGTGAGTGTTGATCTTGCAGGACTAGTTGGGATAGAAGAGAGTGATTCTTTCATGCTGGGTTCATTGGAGAGGCAAGGACGAGCTAGAGTTACCCATTTAATGGCACTGCAGGGAATGGCGTATCTGTCTTGTATTTATATGCTTTGAGCAGATGTTTATTTTGTTTGCTTTTAGACCATAATTGTACTTTACTTGCATGTTCGTGGTATGCTTTTTTAAATCTATCGCTTTTGTCAAGTTGGTGTTTTGAATTTTCATATTCTGGCTGTAGTTTTTGTTTTTCTGTGCAGCATTTTAGCATTTGTTCCTTTTAATATGTCTCTCTGTTTAGCTCGGGAAAAATTTGGGAGGGTGGGGACTCTTGCTGTTTCTCGTTTACGCAAATCTTATGGTTTGCTATTCAATTTCGGTAGTGCAGATATTATTTTTTCCTCAGTACTAATTTGATAACAAGCTAACGAGGAAACATTGTTCCAGCATCTTTTTGAGAAGGGCATAGTTTCATAGCTGCTTGTGATCGCCTTGGATGGTTCTTTAAACTGCAATTTTGTGTATACTTGGATTAATAATTAAATGTTGGATGCTGGACTTTATATCTGTTGATGGTTGAAAGTATTGGTCATGATTTTTTTAGTCAAGCCGCCTGTTCTTAAATAGTAACGCTGTCATTATTTTTCTTGCGTTGACATAGACACATGAATACCATGCTTTCGATAGGGTAAGGATGCAGTTTAATTGAAAAGCCAGAAGTAATTAACATTGCACCTTTAAAAATATGGCGAACGATGTCATGGTAAGACCATGGTAGCGCCCAAGTATGAGGGGGTAATCTGTTTTTAGTTTTGAACTAGAACAGATAGAAGTTAGAATGCGAGAACGCTGTGCATTCAGGAACTTATCACCTTAGCATCTGCATCTCCTGTTAAATCATGTATTGTTAGCATGTTGTAAATCAAGCAGGAATGATTTCAAGAGCTTGAGATACTCCTTCGGCCTCTCTACATTGAAGGCGTGTCCTGCCTTCTTGATGACAGCCAGATGGGCATTATCCCCCAAATGCCTAATGTAACAAATTAAAATTATCCGGTTCAGATGGCAGCGTTCAGCAGTGACAAATAGCATCTAATCATGTTACAAGAGCGTACTGAGTGCTAACCTCTTTAATCTGTGGCCCAGTTCCAATGGAAAAATTCGATCATTTTCTCCCCAGATTATTAATGTTGGCTGCAAGACAAGTGGAGGCGGTTGCGTAATTCATTAGAAACAGCGATATGTCCGAATAGCCACTAGTAGAAATTAGGAATTGAATAAAAGGGTTGAACCTACTTGAGTGATCTTGGGAATATTGGAAAGCTTTCTATCTTTGGGAATAGCTCGGATCAATTCTTTCTTCTCTTCCACATAATCTCTACACATTACCTGCCAATGAAACGTCTGCCCATTTATCTTTCAAGGAGAGAATGCTTCAAACTTCTCTTTAAAAAAAAAAACAGGCTCCAACTCATAATCCTGGAACTCCAGTGCAATTATATGCCAATACGTTTATTTTAATTCAAGCACATATATAGTCATGTGAGCGGCGTGTGACTATATCATCAATCTTCATTTAGAACCAAAAGCATGTGACTATTTCTGACCAATATGTGCTTAGTATTAAACACAAACAAGAAAATTTATCCTCGGGAAACAATATCAAACTATTTAGACAGCACATTTTATAAATAGATTTTGTCGCTGTGGAAATACTGATAAAAGAAAACAGAAAGCCTAACCAAAGTAGCTAAGCCAACCCAACCCAACGAATCCATCCATATAGTGCAAGCCAAACCAACGCAGAAAAAAAAAAAAAAAAAATCAGAACATCACATACAAAGAAAACTCAAAAATCCTCGTGCTGGCCACCTGAGGGAGATGAATAAGGCCGCCTTATCTTGACATGTTAGGTCCAGTGTAGCTTAAAGGTTTAGAAAAAACAAATAAATAAAAATTATGACATGTTAAACAGTTAAAAAGGCCATTAGAACAGGAAATAGAAGACTCACATCAATGAAATCAATGAAGAGGCAATCGGGTATGATTCCAACAACAGGAGGCGGCCTAGAAAACGTATAGCCCACCAATTCCCTCATCTTCTCAGCAGTCAACGGCACCAAAATGTCCGCAGCCTCCTCTAAATCTGACACCGAAAAAACCCCTTCTCTCAAATCCTTTTCCTCCATACAAATCCCCGCACAGCTCACCACTATCTTCTCCACAGCGTCCCCATACTCCGCGGCTATACTATAGACCACAAACCCACCATAGCTAAGCCCCACCACACTCATCTTCCTCACCGAGTTGGCCTCCATGACTCGCATCACACACTGCCCCTGGAAGGACTCGGTCCGATCGGGACGAGTGGTGTATGACTCGCCGAAGAAGACCAGGTCGGGTACGTAGACGTTGAAGTGAGGAGTGAAGTGGTGGATGACGTCACCCCACTGCCACAATGCGTTGGCGCCTAGGCCGTGGATGAGAAGGAGATTGGCTTTGGAGGGATGAGGGGAGTTGGGGACCCAGCAGTGCATTACAGTGCCATCCCTGAGGTCGGTGGTGGTTGACTGGAGGCCTAGTTTTGTGAAGATGAATCTGTAGTACCAGTTCTTTGCTTGTGTTATGCTAAAAGTGAAGCACCTTGTCATTTTTTCTGTGAAGAATAACTAGCCATAGAAAATTATACTATCTTTTAAGCAACCCAAGAAAAAAAAAAAAAAAAAAGAAGGGCAGGCATGTGTTAAATAATGGATTCAATCTGTGTTTTGAATATTAATATTATTATTGTTGAGCATTGATGTGATGGAGTTTGGAATAAATAAAGAAAGTTGTGTTGGATTATTTGAATTTGGTCCTTTCATAATGAGTAATCTGATCTACATCTCCATTAAAATTAATAAGACAAGGGAATAATAAATATGAGCCCATTTTTGTAAGTGCAATAATTTTCCCTAAGAAACCTTATAATTTTAGCTTTTATATATAAATATAAATATATATATTTATAAATATATAAATAATATTTCAATAGTTACTGTAATTTTATTTCATCTATGATTACTACACTTTTAATTTTTAAATTAAAAATTTAAAATTTTGATAATTTTAATTTATAAGTAATACTTACACTAAAAACTATAATATTTATTATTCAGTTGTAAAAACAGTGATACACACACATATATATATATATATAGTGTAATTTTTTTATATACAACAATGAAAGAAAAATTTAGATTGCAATAATTAAAAATAATTCATTTGCGATTATTTTTTGAACGATCAATTGTACGAATAATTCAATTTTACTCAGTTTTTTACTAACATATTTTCTTGTTTGTTTATTTACAAATTGGTATAAGCATTGAAGATTTGTGATTTTGATTTTGGTTAGATTTTTGGCTTAACAAAAAGGTTAGGGAAAAGGATTTGCAAGCGGAGGAGAAATTGGTCTTGTACTGATAATATTTCAAGAGAGGGGAAAGTGAAGTGTAGAGCTCTAGAAGTATTGAGATGCCCCAATCCACACTAAATAATAATAGAATTTATTTCTGAATATGAAGAGCATCAGGACCTTCACTACCGTTGGTTGCCTCAGCGAAGATTTTTTACTTTTTTTTAAAGAAAAATGTGGTTTATCACTTTAGCATGCCAAGGGTCTCATGATTAATAATGGAAAGCAATTTAATTGTGAATAATTCAAATCTTATCGTTCAGACCTAGCTATTGATTTGAGTTCACTCCAATCACTCATCCCTAAATAAATGGTATGACTGAGATTACAAATCACATTATTTTATAGAAATTGAAGAAGAGGATAGAGGAAGCTTAAGGTTCATGGACTGAAAATATATTACATACTATAGGCCTTCCGTATAACTTCAACTATTACTGGATAAGCTCCCTTCTCTGTATTGTACGAAAATAAAGCTGTGATCCAATCGAGATAATGATGCCTTCCCATTAGTTTCACATATGATGCCAAGCAATATGATACCGAGCTATGCCTTAACCTCAACTTCCTTTTTTCTTTTTTCTTTTTTTTTTTTTAAAAAAGGATGAGGTTTCCATTCAAATGACCACTAATCTATAATGAGTAGCTCGATTTTATAATCAGTGAGTAAAGCACTAACTCCCCAAATTGAGCGATTTCGTCCTTAAGAGAGGTGATATTATAAAGGGTGACTCAAGTTGGCAAGCTCAATGCCAACAGTGAAGGAAAATTTCCAAGATAATTTGCATAGCTATTATAACAATTAGAAGTAGGACTGAGCACGATACAGAGAATTCCGAGCCGAATCGAAAAACCGAATTAGACCAATTTTGAAATGAAAAATTTCAAAAATAAAATAAATGGAATAATTTCAGCTTTTTATATATATTCAGATCGAAAATCGAACCTGAATCGTCCCGATCTCAAACCAAACTAAAATCACTGAAACCAAATATATATATATATATATATAAAACCAAATTTTCAATTTAAATATCAAACTTATCAATTTCATTTAATTATTTAGATGGTTTATTCAAATAAAATATGTAATAAAAATATCGATAATTTTATTCGTTTATTATAAATTTTCTCTATTTTTGATTGAATAGTTGAATAAAATATTTAACTAATTATTATTGATAATTGGTATGAAATCAAAATTTATACTTACTAAATTAATCAATTTATTAGAATTGAACTTCTCAAATCAATTAGTATATAAATATAATATATTCAATTTTTATTTATTTTAAAAAGTGATACACTTAAATTTTTTTAATGATATAAAAAATTAATAATTAAAAGCTAGAAATTTCAAATATGTAAACCATATCAAACCGAACTAAATTACACTAAAAAAAGGAGAACCTAACTGAACCATCCCAAAAATTTGGGATGATATTAATTCCTTAAAAAAGAGTTCTACGAATATTTGGACTGATTTCGGAGAATTTCAAATCCTCAAACTACTCTATCTCGTGTTCACCGCTAATTAGAAGCTTTTGATGGAAGACCCATTCCTTACACATAAAGTATAAATGATTTTAAAAAATATTTTATTATTATTTTCATTTTAATAATATTATTTAATAGACTTGTCTAATTATCAGTTATTTAATTATTTCTTTATTTCTTAAATCAACTATTGGTTATATTTTGCAAAGTATCATTTTTAAATATGCCAATGTTATAAGAAAAGTAAAAAATTATTACTCTAGTTTTTTAAGAGTATCTTTAAGGGACTTTTTACTTAAACTAATCTTTTTATTATGAGAAATCATGCAATAAAAAGAAACTCTAATAATTTTTTTATCTCTAAATTATAAATTAAAGAATGAGTTTAGCTTTTTACATTTAGAAAGCCAAAACTGACTATTCATTCTAATAATAATTAATATATACTCAAAATTTCAAGATATATAATAATAACTTATTGATAAATGTTCTTCTTTTTATTAAATATTTATTGGATAAAATGAATAAAAATACTAAATATTTATTAGATAAAAAGAAAAAGGTGGAAAAAAAATTAAGACATTAAATATTTATTGAATAAAGTGAAATAAATAGTCAAATATATAAAGTCTATTAAACTTTATAATTTTTTTTAACTCTATATTTAAACATCTACAAAGATATTATTTATCACATAAAATATACTCTTTAATATAAAAAATTCCATTGAAAATACTTTAAGTTTATTATAATTCATAAGTCAACTATTTCTTATTAAAAACCTATTTAAATCATTTATCACGTTTAATTTTGTTAATAAATTGGCACCTCCATAAAACTATAAAAAAATATAATATCATAAATATTATTCTGAATAAATAGAAAAGAAAAAACTAAAGAATAAATTAGAAATTATTTTAATGCTAGGAAATATTAAAAATTTGAAAAAATTATATTATCTTAAAAAATCACCACTAATATTAATTATATTGTTTTCTCATCATCAAAAGCATTGCATAATTAAATGACGACAACCACTCTCATTATAGAGTGTGCAGCATAATGACCACATCGTTAGGGCTGCAACAGGGTGGGGATTCTCCACCACCATCGGAATTAGCCCCGATGGAATGGGATGTTCTTGTGTTTTTTTTTTATTATTATTTTATGGAACGAAGATAAGGATGACACTTCCATCATACAAGTCTCATGAGAATCCTGTCCGTAGAGACCCAAAAAATTATATATATATATATATATATTTAAAATTTTTATACTCATTAGACATATATTTTATACTTATTAGACATATATATAAATATTTTATGTGTATAATTATATATTTTTGTGTATTGGTTAGTCTATAACATAAATATTTTTATTTTATAAGTTAATTAATAATTTTTTAAAAAATAATTTAAAAATAAAAAAATTATTTTATGAAAAATTCTTGTAGAACGCAAAATCATCTCATTAAAAGGGTAGGGCGAGAGACTGGGATAGCTCCTCACCTCTGTCTATTGCCATTCCTACGCATTATTAAACTCCTCCATTAGCCATAATTGATGATGATCAAATTTTTGTTTTATTTGTTCTCAACTTTTCGACTGAAGATGTGACTTTTAATGATTATATAAACTCTTACGTAGATGATACTTGCGAGGAATTTGATGGAATATTTGATAAATGAAAAACGATTAAGAATGAGATTCAAAGGAGTAAAGATGAATTGATAAAACAAAAAGAGTATTTTTCAAGAGAAGAAAGACAATACTTAATGACATTAAAGAGAGTTAAAAATAGAAATAATTATTATTTTGAGAGTATATATTAGATTCATAAAAAAAAAAAAAAAAGAGAATAAGATTTTTATTTTATTTTTAATTTGGCATCTTAATTTACTTTAAAATTTTAAAATAGAATTCAAAAATTAGAAAAAACATACTATTTTTTTTATATGGATATAATAAATAAAATATTTAAATTGTAAAAAATTATTTTAAAATGAAAATTTATTTCTTATTTTTTAATTTAATCAAATATACCATAGGTATTTATTAGATTCGACGTTCATAAAAATGAGTCATGTAATCTTCTCGTAGATTTTTAGACTTTTCAAGCAATTTGTGAATTTTTCCTAAAAAGTCTATGGTGGTGAAGATAGAAAATTAATTATTAAGGTTACAATTGTCATTTGATTAAGCTTTGACTGCAAGATTTTTTTTAAAAAGTTAAAGAATGACAATTTGCGTTGTGTCTAATAATCTAGTGTCAAGATATGTGTATAACACAAAATATTTAATCTAAATATGACTCGTTTAAATAATCGTGTCAAAATTTTCAACTCTAACACGAACATATTTATGAAATAGACTATATGGCACGATCCGTACAACATATTTAATTCATTTTATCACTAACATATCACAACACAAAAATACATATTTAATCTAAAAATATATAAAAAAAACTAAAAAATATTTAATTTTAACTAAAAAAATTTATATATTAAAAAAATAGAGACTAAATATTAAAAATCTAAATAAATATAAGAATGAATTCAAAAATATTTTTGAATTCAAAAATATTTTTTTATATATAAATATATTTATTTAAATCGTGTTTAAATATGTATACTTATGTCATATATTACATGTTAATTTGTTAATCTGATTATATGATCATATTTAATCGTATCTATTACAGATTAAATGAATTAATTTATTTAAATTTATTTTTTTTATCGTGTCATAAATAAATTGATATATTTATAATCCAAATTTATTTAATTATGTTTAAAATAATCAAGTAAAAAATTGTCAACCTAAGAAAGACTGATTTGTTAAGAACACTGAATATGGAAGGTCATTTCCAAATATGAGGACTAACTTATAAATTATGATAAATCCAGAAGGCACGGTAACAGAAGAGTCCCTCTTATCAGCGTCCACTAGAACGCCTGGGAAGGCTCCAGATGTGTTGGAAACCCACAGATCCCTGCGTCCTTGTCTGGCACGCTTCACAACCATTAATTTTTTTTTTCATTGATTTCATCATTTGATATTCCCATAAATCTCAAAACATGTTGAACGAGTTGTTGAACATTTTTTCTGTGAATTTGCATCTCTTGCATAGTGCAATTTTTTAACCAAACAGAAGAACAAAACCAAAAACAGGAACAGCCATTGTTACTCTTTATTATTCTGCTACCCTTTCACAAGTAAATGAGGAGGCATTTCTTCTGTATTGTTTATCTCCCATCCTTCAAAATCAGTATTTGCACTCTAACAGTATGTTTGGATGAGGTGTTTATAATAAAATTGAAGGGTTATTAATGGAATGAAATGAATTAGTTTGGTTTGAAAAGAAAGTGTTAAATTATATTTATGTATGAGATGGTAGGAATGAAAATGAATGATTTGAAATTAATATTATTTGTTTGCACTGGAATAGAATAAAAGGTTAACTTAAAATTGACAAAAATACTCTTATACATATAAATATAATTTTCTTTTATTTTTTTATTTATCAAATATTTAATATTAAAATAGAAATTTATTGTTATTATTCAAAAATTATATTTTATTTTTATTCACAAAAAA
>CATIWR010265962.1:0-36403 GCA_949677035.1 Omphalea diandra | reverse complement strand
TGTAATTGGTTAAATGTCATGAACATATACTCAATGGAATGAAATGTTGTTTAATGTGATGATATTGAGGATTACATTGATGAAAAGATTGTTATACTCTTGATTTATTTATTTTCATGAAACATTGATAAATTATGACTTGGGAATGAGAGTATGTGGTGATATGAGCTGCCAAAGTTATGGGTGTTGTTATTAGGCATTATATTGCTGAAATTTTGATGGATTTATAGTTGATTGTTTGAAAGAATAACGCTTGATGTTGTTGGCAAGTAATACTATTCATAGCCTGTGTGGCAATAACCTTCGATAGCCTGTATGGCAATGATATCTATAGCCTGTGTGGCAATAAAATATAACAGCCTATGTGGCAATAAAATAAAATAGTTTGTGGGGTAATAACATTCGACAGCCTGTGTGGCAATGATATCTATAGCCTTTATGGCAACAATATTTATAACCTATGTGACAACCAAAAATGAAAGCCTTTGTGGCAGTGATATTGATAGCCTATGTGGCATTTAAGAGTAAAAACTCTTTTTTTCGTGCATGGATATAATTATGAATTATTAATATTTAAATGTTTGTTATGTTATTTGAGATTGAAGTATCGTTATGCATTTACTTACTGAATATGCAAAATTACTCGTTCGCATTAAATTTTCTTTCAGGAAGAGTAGACTAAAGATTGCATCAAGTATACATTTCGAAGTTGCTATCTATCAGTGTAATAGAGGTTGGGCCAGTATGCAGTCAATTAGTATTTTAGTTTGTTTATCCATGTATGTTTTGTTGTAAATAGTTACTATGTGGTGAACAAGAGACATAGTGAAAAAAAAATTAAATCAGATCTTTTAATGACAATGGATAGACTTAGAGAGAATTTTAATGATTATTAAATGGGATGTCACAAAAAGGCCCATCCATGGTAGATTAGACCAAATCTGAGGTGAAAGAAACCTTAGAAAGGTTCTTGACATGGTTTGGAAGTTAAGGATAATAAGTGAGAAGAATAAGTTCGGAGCAGATACTTATAGAAGAAGATTAGACTTACAAGTATTTACAGTGTCTGATATGTCCAGCCTTCCAGTTAGGTTATACAACCTTCAGTTCCTGGAAAAGGTCATGCAACCTCTCTCTTATATTATAGATGTAAAATGACATTTGTACCAACTTAATAAGGTATATATGTAAAAGGATGGCAATGTGCATTCATAAACATACATTTAGAGGCCAACATTATGCTTTTGCATTTAAAAGACTAAATATTAATGTTTGACAAAAAATGGAGACAATGTCGCCTTAGTTTACCCTAGAAAGTCCTAAGCAAGCATCCAAAAATGAGGTCTTTCAAATCACCCAATAAACTGTACAACTATGTAAAATGTTAATTAAATGTACTATACTAGAATGAAAAGAAGAAAAAACATCCTAACAGTTAATGAGGAGAAAAAAAAACAGGGGGCCTCCATGGCTCAGTTGCCTCTACTTATAGAAGGAGCCACCTCAAAATCTTTCGCCTCGTCGTCCATCACCACATACCTATGCTCCACGACTGCCTAGGCTAAGGTCTCAGTCTCTACCTCTACCTCTGCTAGTTACTGATCCTTTTCTTTGATCTTGTGGTTCTGGCGCTGGATCGTCTCATGTACGAAACACGAGGGTTAAGATGTATAGAACACAAAGCACACAAAACACAAGTTATGAACATGTAGACATGCATTATTTTTATTCTTCCTTACTAACCTGTATAGAGCATGTCTGTTACAACATAACCTTTTTTAGGGCAATGAGCATATCAACTGTAGGTTTAGCCTACTCGCGAGTGATCTATAAAAAGGAAAAAGAGGCATTTTCAAAAACAAAGCTCACATCATAGTCAGGGTATAAGCACACAAAAAAGAAAATACTTACATCCGTGGTATAGGCCAACTCAAATGTGCAGGTAGACTGGGTAATTTGCAGTGACATCATGGACCCAGTCAATGAAGTCATACAAGATCCACAAGATGTTTGGAATGGAAATTAGATCACCTACCACCATGGGTTCCATGCCTCTTGAAGTTGATACATGGGCCCATTTATTATCTCGGGCAATAATAGTGTTAGACATAAAAATAGGAGTGACAGATCATCGTGTCACCTGTGCAGCAGTGTCCTAATCACCGTGTTGTAAGATAACTCCCTCGTCAAGAGTGTATCTAGGAAATGCTAAATAGCTACCTCTATTAGAGGAAGATTCCCTACGAGTGCTCCAACCATCGAGGAGTTATAGGGAGTATTGGCAGAGGATAGTTGCTCACCTGGTGAGTAGCGCAGTATTGTAGTAAGCTTCATATCCTTAAGGTCCCTCACCTAGAATAAACTCTAGCTAGTTGCTATGGGATAAGTCACTCATCCAGGCCCTCGTGTTAGTGGAAGATGCATTATCTAAGGTACCATTCCCAAAAGGAGGGCCTTATCATCAAACAACGACCATAAAAGATAGCCTTAACCTCTGCCACCTCCAGGGGCCATATCTTCAAAGGACCCCTCTAGTTACGACACAACTATAATAAAGATGGAAAATCACTATGGGTATAAAACCAAGTAATGAAAAATAAATAATCATAACTCACATAATTTTGTTTGCGTAGGGAGAAGTACCTGGTCCAAAGTGATCGTGTTCAAGCGAGCATGCTTGACAGTAATGGAGGACTCCACATAAGATATGACACACTACCTTAAGAAATAAGGGTAGCCAACATCTATATCATCCTTAGGGTCCAGCCCCTCCAACAGACCTAGCATAATTCCCCATGCTTGCTATCAAAGATAGTATAAGTCTCAAACAATCAAATGGAACTTAAGCACGAAAAGAATTGAAAGTACTTACAATGAGAACCCTTTACGCACCATACATGTACCCCGTGCCCCAAAAACACTGGTCGAGATATATATATATAAAGGTAAGCCAGTGCTGCAAACTACCAATCGAAACAGTGTAGCAGGCCAAAATCCTCCCACACTGATAATAAGCAGAGCTCAACCACATCATAGGTGCTCGAGAATAAAGCCCCTGATAATGCATACAACAATAAATAATGTGTATGATGGTTAACTGTCTCGTCAAAGCTATCGTTAGTAACCTAGGGAGTATTGATTTGTATGTTGGATATCACAACAATCTTGCTCCCCTTGAGCAAGGAAACACAACCTAGTACCCTCAGTATGTAGTCCCTCTAAAGTACTGTCTCATGCACCCTAGAATCCGTGGGCAAGAGAATACCTATAAATTGTAGTCTGATCAGGAAGGTGAAGTCTCCAGGTGTAATCGTCACCACACTAATCAGGGGAAGATGGAAAGTGTGAGTCGTGTCCATCCACTACTCCAGCAGTGCATGCATTATCATTGGGTCGACCTTCGATGTCTCATCCGATAGCATCTACATGAAGGACCAGATCCTTGTACCCTCTATACAGGCCACAACTCGAGGATGCAAGGTCTGATCCCACTCTCTAGCACCAACAACCCTACCTCCCTTTTGGAAGGCAACAATTCCTTATAAGAAAAAGGAAAAGAAATGAAAAGGGAAATGAATAATGGAAAATAACTATATGTATATATTTGTCTACACTATTATCAAGGTTAAAGAATAAAAGAATAAAAAAGGTTTGAATTAAATGGTAAATAAATAACAAGTCCTATTCATTAGGGTTTAATCACAATCTCTGAGGAAATTATGAAGATAGTTTTCTAGAAAAAAATCAAACAACATCCACAAATAAAAGCATTAAAAGATCAACAAGTCGATAGAATGAAGCATTGAAAGACCGACGAGTCGATAGAATGAATGAATAAATTATTTATAATTCCAGGTGTATACCTTATTTTTTCATAGGTTATTCTATTAATTAATTTTAATTATTCCTTTTGCATATCGCAGAATAAAGTCTGAAGTGGATGCAAATTGACGCAACAGACCAAATCGATAGATAGAAAATAAATTCCATTGGAAATAAAGAGAGTGTTTTAGAAATTATTCCTAAATGTTTATAGGCTAACCTAATATTCACAGGCAAAAAGAAAATTCCAAGGCAGCACCTAAAATCTACAGCCGCATGATCGATAAAAATAAATAAAAAAATTAAGAGAAAAGCTAATAAAACATCTATCGCTCCCAATATGGTTCCTAGAAGGTGATAGTACAAGTTATAGATCATTGGTGTGTTGCCAGCTGGAGGAAAGCTAGGTAAGAACATCTTTACAGTCATGCCCTTGGACAGAATCATCCACGCAAACTGTTACTGGGATTGTAGCTGCTCTAAGACATCTAGGGTCATGATGTACTCATCTAGAAACTCTTCCTAGACATCAAACATTTCATCATCGTGGTACTTGGCTATGATAATCGCTCGAAAAGCTAAGGGAGCTTAAGAACTAAGTTTAGAGTTTTGAGAGAGAAAAGGAATAACACAAATGAGAGAAGTCACTTGGCCTAATTATTAGGATATAGTGGACCAGGGCTATATAACCCTAGATGGTCTATGTAGACCTAAAGTCTGTACTACCATACCTTGGTTGTGCAGCCCCTTTAGGCTAAACCGACTTGAGTTGGGCCTTGTAAGCCTAACTCCCTCAGCCTTAATACCCTTCTAGCCCATCAGACCCAATCTCACTCCCTTAAGTCCAATTAAGCCCAAATTACAAAAATACTCCTAACCTTTTTTCAAGCCCAATTACGTCTAAATTACTAAAATACCATTAACTTAAAAAAAGAGTCCTAGAACACCCAAATTGTTGGAATACTTTAACTCTCTAGGGAGTCTTAGAGTGGCTAATTTACCTAAATTCCCTCATTACTTTTACAGCACCTAAAGAACACTCAAGCTTTTTGATTCAAGTAAGACCACCAAAATACTTTTCGATGACAAACTTATCCCCTTTATGGCCTTGACAATATTCTTAAAAGGAACTACATTCTCCTAAAACAACATCAAGGTTCAAACCCATTACCCTAAGGCAAGAATGAACCTCTAAGACAACCAAAAGAGCTATAAGGGTATGGATTTAGTTTTACAAATACCAAAAGAGCTTGAATGACATATGAGCCTCCTAAGGGGTATCCCTGAGCTAGAATCATTAGTTGATTGAAGCACCCATAGAGAACTGTAATAGCATCAATGACTTTAAAAGGCTAATTATCTAATACCAAAACACCTGGTACCTATTAGAGAGCTACTAGAACCACTCTAATACCTAATTGAGAGCTGTTGAAGACTACCAAAACTTTTAGTACCTACTAGAGAGCTACTAAAACCTTCAGTATCTGTTAGAGAGCTATTGAAGAGCTATCAAAATTGCTTAGTACCTACTAGAGAGGTACTAAAACCACTTTAGTACCTACTAGAGAGTTGTTAAAGAGCTATCAAAACACTTGTTACTTGCTAGAAAGCTATTAGAATGACTTTAGTACCTGCACAAGCTTGTATCCTTATTAATGTTTGCATTCTCTACTTTGCTTTGTTTAGACTTATTATGACATCCTAATTACTAATCATTTCTAAAACATGTGCATTAACTCATTCATAAAGCATAGAGTTCTAAAATTACATAACATCATTAAAATTTTCTAATGTCACCCCATTATCATTAAAAGACCTTTCCTCAATTGTTTTGAATACTATGTATCTTGTATAATAATATAGTAACTATTTACAACAAAACATACATGGCTAAACAAACTAAAATACTAATAGACTACATACTGGCTTAACCTCTATTAGACTGCTAGACAACAACTTCAAAATGCAGACTGGATGCAATCTCTAGTCTACTCTTCCTAAAAGAAATTTTTATGCAAAGGAGTGAACTTGAATACTTAATAAGTAAACGCATAATAATACTTCAACAACAAATAACATAATAAGCATTTAAATATAAATAACTCATTATCTCATCCATGCATGAAATAAAGAGTTTTAATCTTTAATGTCATATAGGTTATCAAATATTCTTACCACACATGTTGTTATATTTTGTTGCTACACAGACTATAAGATATCATTATCATATAAACTATCAAATGTTGTTGTCAAATAGGATATCATGTTTTATTACCATACAGGTTATCATATGTTGTTGCCATATGGGCTATCATATATCATTGCAACATAGGCTATAGATCATTGCTACACAGGCTACCAAATGTTATTATTACATAAGCAATTATATATTATCGTCACACAGGCTATCAAATGTTGTTGCCATAAAAGGCTATTATTTATCATTGCCACACAAGCCATCAAATGTTGTTGCTTGCTAAACAATATCAAGTATTAGTCCTTGAGCAAATCATTTATAAATCTATAAAAATTCTAGCAATATAATGACTAATAACCACACCTATCAACCTTGCAAATCACATCACAACATACTTCCATTCTCAAGTCATAATTTACTAATATCTCATAAAAATAAATAATTCAAAACTATAGCAATCCATTCATCAAAGTATTCATCAATTTCATCTCATTAAATAACATTTCAATCCATTAACTATAAGTTTATAACATTTAACCAATTATAAGTTTAAGTACCATTAGTTATTTACTTACCCCCCTCCTTTAAACTATTAGGCCATGGATGGTCCCTGATTATTTCCAATATTATATGCAATGGCTTGGGAACTTATTCCAATACATCAAATCAATCTATGATGATAAAGTAAGATTTTTATCTTAATATGCATATATGCTCTTGTAATATATCATGACCTTAGTAGGATTTTTCTGTATTACATTTGCCCCACAAATCCAAATGACTTGATTCTTTTT
The DNA here is from genome assembly GCA_949677035.1 of Omphalea diandra. NCBI lineage: Eukaryota > Viridiplantae > Streptophyta > Magnoliopsida > Malpighiales > Euphorbiaceae > Omphalea > Omphalea diandra. Next base: position 29,590 of record CATIWR010265962.1, on the reverse strand, counting down.
TCTAATTCAACTAAACATATATGGGTACAACATATCCAAAATTCATCCCAACATATGTACAACACAATTTATGGTGAATTTTAGAAATTTACCCTATTTTGGGTACAATTTTACGTTAAATAATCCCATAAACTTAGCCATATCTCAAAATGTAGAAGTTAAATTGAAAAACTACTTTAATGTTAATTATTTAACATATAAATGAACATTTTTAATCTTTCACACATTCTCTAATTCATCTTGTAAAGTCCTCAAAAGAAATGGTCAATCTCAGACTTTGCTAGCTTGAATAGGTTCAAGATTAGTCTTGATCAAGGAGTCATATCTCTTAACATATAAAATATTAAGCAAAACTATTCCACAAGCATTTAGACAATACATACACCTATAACTTTTATATTTTCACTTCACCTAATTCTCATTATAGGCCCATAAAATTCATGAAAAATAGAACTGATAGCTGTGCAAGTCTTAACAAGAATTAGTCACATTCAAGGGGTAATATCTCATCACACACAAATTGGTTAGCAAAAATATTTTATAGAATTTACATGAGACATAACCCTACAAATTTCATGCTTTGTACTTTGCCTAATTCATATTCTAGGGTTATGAAATTGTGGGTATAATAGTTTGCCCTGAAAACAAAATTAAAGGAATCTAGCTCATATTCACTATTAACAACTTCTCACACATGAAGCCTAACTACAGTTTCTTTATAACTCCCACTAATTGCTCATGAGTAATATGCCATGGAGAAGAAATTTCATGAAGGAACAAATATCAAATCACATACCTTTCACTAAAGCTAGAAAACCTCAAGATTTATTCCTAGTTTACATTTTCTTCTTCTTCTTCTTCTTCTTAGTCCTTCTCTTCTTTCTTTCTTTCCTTTTTTATTTGCTCTCCTTCTTCTGCTGTATTTCTCCTTTTTCTCCTCTTTTATCAGCCCTTAATAGTAAAGAATTCCAATTTATATTCTTATTCTAATAAGAAAAAAGATTGGTGGCTTGTTCCTGTTAGTTGAAAGTAAACATTTTCTCTTTTAGTCCCTTTTCTTCACTCCTTCATCACCTTTATCCGTCTACTAATGCCCATATGCTCCTTATACTTTTAATAAGTTCCAAAACACCATTATTTAGGATATTATAACATATACACAACATATGAAAATTTGCCATGCAGTTATGCAAACATCATATTCATGTCCAAATACCTCAATACTATGATGTAAGTATTCATGCTTAAGTCATGTGAAGCATATATCCAGATATATCATAATTAAAATTCAAATGAATTAGGTTGAGGATGTTACACATGTTCAAACAATCATTTCTCAAATTTTATTTTCTAAGCCCATAAAGTAGGGGCAAATCATAAGCATCAGATTCTAGACCTCTGGATGTAGAGCCCAATGATAAAAATCACCAAATTAATTCCCCATAATACACAAGGAATTACCAAATGAAGAGATAAAAAGCCTCAGGAAACTTTAGACAAAGTTTAAACCAAAAGCTTAAGACCAAACCCAAATATGTCTGGTAGGGTTAATGGGTTGTATAACCCATCAAGCATGGTTGCACAACCCATCAGGCAGGGTTGTTCAACTATGCATAAGGTTGTATAACCCATCTTAAAACCATAGCCTTGAAAACCTTCTAAAATTGATCTCCCCTTAAATCCTAGGGCTACATAAGCTTGGCAGAGGGATGTATGACCCTTCCCTAATTTTACATCATGCATGCAAGCCCTAATTCTAGGAGATTCATCTCCCTCACTATGATTAGATATGTCTATAGTGCAATCAGAACCATTTCTGGCTCTATACACCTATTTATTATCTATAAATAACCCACTCATTTGAAGAGGGAGAAAAGGCTTAAACAACCCTAAGGTTACTCTACCAAAATCCACTCTCAAATATCTCTCAAACATAGAAACCAAAAACCCTAACTTACCTAAACTAACTCTAAGGTAGAACTAGACCTAATTTATTTATTTTGTGCACTCGTTAAGCATTTTAGAGTATATTAGACTCATTGTGCTCTTCTGAGTGTAGGGATTTTACCAAAAAGCATATGAGATTCCCCTAACTCCCTCTTCTTCTTCCCTTTTTTCTTCTTCTATTTTCTAACATCTAAAAAATAGAGGCTGTATAGCCTTCATGATAGGCTGGCCTGTACAACCCCTAATCTAGGATGTACAACCCTAAGATTGGGTTGTACAGCCTAGTTGCTTGATAGATAGCTTTTTCTAGAGTTTATTTTCTTCCCTTTTTAGATTTCTTTTTGAAGCATTTTTCATGATATTTTATTACTATAATGGTAAAATAGGGTGAGGTTTAATGACCTATAACTCTTATTCACTTCAAAAATAGAGTATTAGTTATGTTTCACATGGTTTTTATTGTTTATCATACCAAAAGCTCTTGAGTTTTTTCATTTGATTTCAAGAAGATGTTTTGATTCTATTTTATTCATCCAAGGGCCATGATCAAATAAGGAACTTGAGGTTTCGTTGACATTGGGAGCTTACCTTGTGTTGGGAGTTTATGTGCTAATTAAGTGAATAATGTTTTGGTTCTTCAATCCCTCTCCTTGATTTGGCATTCTAACTTTTATAATGGTTAGTTGTGTTATGGGTGTTTTAGCTCCTTATAAGCAATATGAGGGAGGCTTCATCAATCCTAGGATCTCATTTGGAGGAATCTTTACCTTAGGCTATTCAATATCCTCCAAATGTGCTTTGCATTGCATATTTATCCCTTTGATTGTTCATGATTCATGCACTTTCATTATATTTTGTATACTGATTTATGATGTTGGGATGTGTTGTCATGGACATTAGGTGTATGTTTAGGGGCCTTAACTTTAGAGGTATGGTAAGATGATTATTTAGGACTTTATTTGCTTTTCTTTTAGTTTACTCTATTTATTTTTTTCCATAATTTGATTACTAACTTATTTTTATCTATTGGGTATAGGTACTCTTACTAGTGTTAGACCATGAATTTAGTCTTAACCATCCTTTTATGTGTTCATGGATAATTGTGGTATGGATGAATGTCTAGGTAAATGCATCATAATCCTAATGCACATCACATAATCCCCCTCTTATCTAAAAAAATGTTTTGTGTTGATGATGGAGTGCATGAAACCCCTTTGCCATGATGCATGACCCCCTACCCCTTTTAGTTGATGATTCAATTTGCCTAAGTGAATTACATTTATATGTATATTTAGGGGTTTTAATTAAACTAATCGATAACTCAGTTAAATATTAAAAGTAAACCAAAGATGCCCAAAGGCCAGATCGCAATATTCAAGTAGTTTAGGGGTGCTAAACCTCTTCCCTAAGTCATACCTAATTTTTGAACCCAAATCTTTAATTGGGTTAAGATGAAATGGGCCTTTTAATTGATTTACATTCAATTCAAAATTTATCTTCCTTGGATTGTTGTCCCGACCAAAGTCGGGTGGCAACTTCATAATTCCTAGGGATGTTGCCAACATATTATCCTACCTTTTTAGTCCCCCGATGACCACCTATTTGGGCTCAAAGCTTTAAACTCATGCAAGGCCTATAGGATCCCTCCGTTGATCCAAACTCATGCCATGTTGTAGGTTCATTACCAATATAACAACCCCTGTCCTCTTGGTCTACTGTTGATCAATAAAAGGATGGAGCAAGATTCTACTTATTCGAGTTAAACTAAAGATGCTCACATACATATGTCTTAATGTCTCTTTCTTAAACTACCTTTCTCATTCTTGTATCGTAAACCTTCCAAATTAACTTATATTTACTTCTCAAGATCTTTTATAAATATGAAGGTATTAAAATTACTTATAATTAAGGTTCTTGTGTGTAATTGTAAAATTATTTAAAATATTTATAAGCTTTAAATATCATTTAAAACATTAGGATAACTTGTCATAATTATAGGAGGTCATTCTATAACCACGATCAAGAAATCTTTATTGGCTCCTTTAAAAACAATTATTCCTTTCTTTAGTAGACCTTTTGGAGAAACATAAGTCAAAACTCTATCTATAACTTTATCTGTATGCCTTAACGTACTTTTTTTTAAAGTACCTTTTAGATTCTTTTCTATCCTTTCTATTCTCTTTTATTATTACTTTCTCCATTTCATATATCATAATACCTTAAAATGCTACCAAAATTTTGGTAGTCTCCTTTATATTTTGAACTAATCCCCTTGTCAAAATAAAATATATAGTATAATCATAACTCTCAAGGCATCAATCCTTAACATAATTAATCAATTGCCCATCCGAGGCCTATATATGAAATACATCAATCATATCGTCATTTTTCTCCTTCCATATATCAAAATATCGTCTAATAATCATCAATCAATTGATTTAAACTTCAATCTTATTAATATAAGCCTAAATTTACATATTATATAAACAATCATGTCATAACATAATCTTATCACAATATGTTTTAGTGTTGGGTACACTAAAACACAAGCTATACTAGAATTCCATAAATCCAAGCACAAACAATCTTATTAGCTCTACATACTTTGTATGTAGAGCTCCATATCATTAATAAACATAACATATCAACATTGAATGCAAAATTCTAACTCAAGGAAAAACTAACAAGACAAGAAAGAATCTTATATCCCTATAAGTCATGGCTAAATATCTTTATATTTTTTTTATTATTTCTATCATCTCTCATATATGTTTATCTCTTTCTAAACTCAAAAGTTTGCTCATACAAACCTTTGCTTTAATACCACTATGTCACAATTTGATTTTTAAACCATGCTGACACTAGAAAATGGGAAGGCTTAATGCCTCCAAAACCTATAGAAAGCCTAAATTAACTCTTGAGAAGACCCAATATGTCTTTCATTGTGTCATTATAATATTAAAAATTTTAAACTTACATTAACACTGCCTTCAATTCTAAGGAATAAAATAATGGGTTATGATGTAAACATTTCTTTAAACTTGATGTTTCTTTCTTTTCTCTTTCTTACGTTTCTTTTTTTTTTTTTCTTTCATATCATAAATCATATATATATATATATATATATATATAATGAGATCCCAAAAATAATCCTTAGAATTAGGGTATTCATACTTAACTCATATCATTCTAATCTTATTATATACCATAATCATTAACATATAATCCATTTCATACTTAACTCATATTATTCTAATCTTATTATATACCATAATCATTAACATATAATCCTTTTTACATAGTATCTCATTGCATTATGCATCTTAATCATTAATATTTAACTCGCTTATACATAAACTCATTCTAGATATTTCATCATATACTTAAAGATATTGCAGAGATAACTAATAACATAAAATACTTAATAATCATATTTTTTAGTCATCTAAGTAATCCTTAATGGCATTAATATATCAGTAACTTAGGCGACTACTAGGAATAACTATAGTGCCTTAACATACACAAAATTTTTTACTTAAATCTTCTAGCTTCTATCCACGTTGACATCTCCATATAGTCTTATCTTGCAAAATACTGTGTGTGTAGAGGGATGAGCTCATTGTGGGAAACCCAATGAGGAGTTTTGTATGTTTATATACATGCTCACATTCCATAACATGAATGAATTTCTATCTATATGACATATCATCTACATATGCCATTTATGTAACATATCATTACACATATGGATAGTTATATTCATGAAAATCCTTACTTAGGTTATTTATTATTCTCACATAAGAGAGTTACCTCACTAGTTGTGTGCTCACGAGAGAGTTGCCTTACCAGTCTTGTGCTCATGAGAGAGTTGCCTCACCAGCCGTGCACTCACAGGAGAGTTGCCTCACTGGCCACATCTTTTTCTTACATAGGAGAGTTTCCTCACTAATCGTGTCATGCATGCATAACATATCGTTAATATCATACATGTCTCAATCCTTACATAACTAGCCTGACTCTTTGTATTTTCCATTTGTTCCTAAATAATCCTCACATTACATAATATTTAAACATAACATATATACCATGGCATATAATTTCATTTCATAAAAATGCATAACTTTTATATAAAATAATTTAGTATACTTTGTGTGAACATCAAATTTTGGGCCATAGGATGTAAGTCTTATAATGAAAACTATGGGAATTATTCCTTAAAAGTTGTAAAAAAAGGAGAATAAAGGCCTTAAGAAGCCTTCGATCAAGTTCTAAACCAAGCCTAAGTCTAACAAGACCCAAAGCCTAATTTTGGTAGCCATTATTTAAATGGTTGTACTACCATATTACATAGTTGTACAACCATTTGCTTAGCTGAGCAGTTAAGTAACAAACCCTAGCCAGTAGAACCTTCTAGAACTTTATCCTTATAAACCCTTTAGCTATACAACCAACATAGTAGACTGTACAACCAACCTTTTGGCTATACAAACCACTGTGAAACCCTAATCCTAGAAATTTCATGGCTTTTGTCTGTTATGGGTCATGAATGAAGTGTAACCAAAATTATTCAAACTCTGGTGCACCCTTTTCCCTCTATAAATACTCCCCACTCAGAGAGAGGAAAGGAAGCTTGGAAAGTGTTACTCTGCCAAAATCTCTACTCAAACACTATGAACACATATAATACATAACCCTAATTCATTAACATAAGGATCTAAGGTGGTCTAAGGTTCTTTTACTTGAATTTGCACACAACCCACAACATATGTAGAGGATTAATGACATAATAATGCCTTTAAGGGCAAAAGAATCATTAAAGTATACTCAAAGCATCTAAGTGGCCTCCCCCTTCTTCACCTTCTTCTTCTATTTTCTGTTTCCAAAAAACCAGCCATAGAGAGCTGTATAAACCATTAGCTGGTTTATATAGCCCACTTTGATTGAGACCAGTAGCCTTCTTTCACTTTCTTCTTCATACAACCCATTATTTCTTTCAAGGTTTTTTTAGACTTCTAAAAGGCTCCAATGGTAGAATATGGAGAGGTTTTAATGCCTATCATCCATATTTCATAAGTAAATGAAGTTATAGTCCATAAAAAGTCTTAGTTCTCTTCTTTTCTTTGATATTGGAGTATTAAACATCATTTTTTCTTTGATTTCTTTTCATCTTTGAACAATTATTTTATTTTGAAGGATATATGGTTATGATTAAGAGTGGAATTCATTATCCTAAGGACCTTATAAGCCATTACCTTCCATGCCTTAAGTTAATGTATGTTTCATCCATTGGAAATCTTTACCATAAAAGGATCATGGTTAGCTCTATAACTTGTCCATGCATTCGATTCTTTGAGGGTGATTGTAGGAGTAAGTTTAGGGTAAAAGATTAGTTCTTGGTAACCCCTATTTTCATCATATTCCATGATTAATGTGTTATGCATACTTTGGCCTTTTGAAAGTTTTTTTTTTTTGTAAATATGTAGGTATCATATGATTAGTGTTGCCTATGATGACCTTTGGAGCAAGATATGGAGTAAGGATACAACAATCTTAGAACCTCCATGTGATGATTTGATGATCTCCCTAAGGCCATTGTCATTCTCCATATACACTTGCATGTCACAATCATTTTATGCTTTATTATTTAAATTCATATACTTACGCACTGCTTGTTATTGTTATCATCTTTTATGAGCTTATGTGATGTTTAGATGTTATTAACCATAGATTTAGACCTTGATTAGGTTTTTTTAACTTGGAGATTTTTGTGAGATATTTCTTTTAATTGTATTCCTTTTTGTGCCTCTTGCTTTGTTGATTTGTTTCCATGATGATTATTAACATGTGTTTTCTTTATATAGGTGGTTATGGAGATATAAGGACCCCCATTATACAAGATTATGATTGATTAATATGCATGACCTCCCCACTTGACATTGCATACCCCCTTCCCCTTCAGTGTGTTTGTAATGCTTTGATAATGATATGCTTAATTGAAATGCGGTAGAAACTTACTTAGGGGAATTAACTAGACTAACTAATAACAAGGATAAAATGATAGAAAGTGAACTAAAGATGATGAAGGCCATATCCCTAAATTCGAGCAATTTAGGAATACCTAACCTTTTCCCTAAGCCATATCCAATTTTTGAATTCAATCTCTGATGGGGTGAAGACAAATTGGGACTTCTAAATGACTTAGATAGGTTTAGATTTCATCCTTTCTCAAATTCTTGTCCTGACCAAAGTCAGGTGGTGACTCCATATTCCATTAGGGATGATACCAAAGTATTGTATGGACTTAGTCCCCTATTGATAATCGAGATTGGAAAAATACCTTAAATCTTACGTGAGCCCTAAAGGATCCCTAGTTGATCCAAACATGAGCTATAATTTGGGGGTTAATAACAATGCATGATCCCTATCCTCTTGATCCCCCATTGATCAATGAGAGTATGGAGTCGCAAGCAAGATTTGACTTGTTTAAGCATAACCTTAAGAATTACTATAGTGCTCATAGTGGCGACCCCACTAGGGACACAAAATTGACTTTGTATTTGATTTCCTTCATATTTTACCCAATCAACTTTGTTGTTGATTAATCTTTGCATTCATCTACCTTTCACACCTTACCACATGCACTAAGTTTGCCCTTAATCGATGGATTCTCCAAACTTGAGACATAAACTCCATTCATATTTAATAGATAGTGATAAGGGTTCATCATTCATAAGCCAAGTATCTTCGGGTATATTAAATGGCGGGTTATGATAATTGTCCCCCAAGCTTATGGGAGCCATTAACTAGAACAACCATCTTAACCATTAGTGTATGTAGGAGCCAATAACACCTTGGAATAAGATATCCTCTTATTTGCATTTTTCTCTAAAAGAATGGTTGAATTCCTTAAAGAACATAATTTGACATCCCTTACAAAAATACAATGTTGCCATATTCCCCTTCAATGTAATTATCCCTTATATAAGTATTTATATATATCCCTACCCTGCTATGTAAAGAACTCTTAATCCTTATGTAAATATTCATGTATGTCCCTCGCTTTACTCATCAATGAGACTTTTCACTTACTTATACATCTTTTTCAAGCAATGTAAAAAGTTTCCTTTCATGTATGCTTTTGGCTCCTATATGTATCTATTCTTTTAAGACTTTAACCCTCCTTAGTTTGAGGTGACCACATACATTATATGCCTCTTTATCAGTAGAAGGATCCTTTGCTAACAACATGTGCATTTCACGCATACATGTGTTTGTTATTTGTTCATGCATCATATTAATAATCCTTGTCTTATAGCCATCATAGCTCTATCCAAACCCTTAAGAAAGAGAGGGGCAACTAACTCACTAGGAAAAGCACAATGCCTAACTTGATCCAAAGAACTGAATCACTTATAGAACCTATAATACTATAAAAAAATATTACAAAAGATGATGGCTGAGTTTAATCATAAGATGAAGAGAAGGTCACTGAAGAGGTGAACAAATGCCTTAATGAGATTTTAAAAAAGGGAGAAGTATCTACTAGTCGGATGGATAAAGGAAAAACACCTATGAAGGCACCCTAACCTATGGTAATCGATGATGATCTGTTTAGGATAAAGGAATACCATTAAAGCAAGATAACTAAAGAAGCCGGGAGTATCACAATAGTTCTTGATAATCTTATAGAGAGGGAGAATGATAACACCCAGTTTGATGACTTTGCTAAGCAGCTAGAAAAGATTTGAAAGACTTTATTGCCAAGGGTTTTAAAAAAGGGACTCAAATCGAAGAGCTACTTGCCTAAAAGCATGATAGGCTCCCTGCAAACTTCTGAATGTCCAAACTCTCAAAGTTTATCAAGACTTAAGATGCCACTACCCACATCCACTCCTATATGTTAATAATGAAGACATTCAGGGTACCCATATATACCATGCTTAAACTATTTTATTTATAAATAAATAGGTTTGCAAAGATGTGGCATTACAATCTAACTAAGATGATTAGAAGGACCTAGAAAGAATTGATGAAAGCTTTTGAAAAGCATTATGCTTATTTTGTAGGAATTTGAGTCATTAAAGCATAAAGCTAGTAAAAGTTTTAATGATTACATAAAGAGGTGGAAGAAGTTGGCTTTGGAAGTGAATACCATGCCAATGGAAAAAGAGCAAGTGAAGATGATTATTAAGGGGGATTACTAGGGATAGGTACTACGATTAAAAAGATATTTATGTGAAATTTTGAGGACCTTAGAAAAGCTAGTTTGCAAGCTGAGAAGTTAAAGGCTGAGTTAAAAAAACAATATGAGGGGAGGAGAAGTGCCCCATCCTAACCTCAAAGGAAAGGGAATAAGATTGCTAATGTGAAATGTAATAAGAGCCCCAAGGCAATTCATAAATTTGGGTATGCCCCTATCCAAAGCATTTGAGAGGCTATAAAAGAAGGGGGTACTTAAACCTTTAATGCCAAGACCACCTCCCAATCTACTACCAATGAGGTATGATGGTAATGCATACTATGCCTTCCACTAAGGAGTTAGGCATAACAGCAATGATTGCTACAGGTTAAGGCATGAGATTCAAGATCTCATTAATAATAAGACTATTATTTTGCCGAACACTAGAAGAATAAACATAAAAGGTAACCTTCTTCCAAACTATCAAAATGTTCCACCTTTAAACCAAAGGACAATTATGATAGATTAAATAATTCTCTAGGAGGTTGTCATAACTACTATTGAGTAGATGACTTTTGTAAAAGTTGTAGTTGTCATTTGCATTATTAATATGTAGGAGAACCCAAATAAAGAGACAAAAGATGTGAAGAGAGAGAAAATAATCAAACTATGGGAAGAGAGTGATGAGGAGAAAAGAGAAGAATAGGTGAGCCATGATGTTTGAAGTGGAAGGTGTTACTCTAATAGAGAAGCCATAAGGAACTAAGGGTAAAGAAATAAGTAGATAAGCCTATAGTATAGGAAACGAAAGAGGATAACCCTATTCTAAGGTAAATGAAAAAGATGTCAACCCAGATTATCGTGTATAAGCTATTTATCACTTCCCAAAAGCATACTAAGGCTATGGTTAAAGCTCTATTAAGTTTGATTATCTCCGAAGAGGTTATACTAAGGGATGTTATTGCTCTGGTCACCAAAAAGGATAAACTCACCTTTTTTTATAAAGACTTGCCACCAAAGGGAAGGAATCACAATCTAGCTTTATTCATAAGAGCTGAGGTGAAAGGGAGACAACTTCATGCATGTTGGTTGATGATGGATCGGGGATCAACATTTGCCCTTTGAAGCTAGTGCATAAGTTTGGGTTACCAGAGAAAGCCTAGAGGCATCAGATAACATCATTTAGGCATATAATGATAGTGGAAGGCTAATAGTGAAATTATCAGTATTGAGTATGGCTATCTTGCATCTTATAGGTTTTCAGGTTGTTAGGGTTATAGATAAATGTGTTGACCTAAAAATGATGCGTATTATAAAGAATATGAATTTTTTGCCTAGTTAAGGGTTAGGAAAGAACTCCATTAGAGTGCCTAAATTTTCATAAATTCTAACTCAAAATATTAAAAGAGGACTTGGTTATCGTGGGAAAGGAGTAACACTAAAAGTAAGAGTTTTACATGGGCCTTTTCAGATTTCTTTATAAAATAAAGCGAAGTAATCGGGAAATTGAAGAGAAGGCTATTGAGGAGGAAGAGAAATAGGTACAAGGTGAGTCTATGGATGAACTCGAGAAAGCATTTTTTTCAAAAGGGGGTAGGGTAAATAGACTATCAAAATTATCAAGACTCATTAGATGAGGATGATAAGAAAAAGAAGAAGTACCTTGAAGCTAGATCAATCTGCAGTTCTTTATGGCCCATAAACCACTTAGTCATGGAATGATAAATGGAGGATATTTGAGGAGGAACATGAGTAGTCTTTGTTAAACCAGTAGTTCTGGGCAATGAGAAAACACCCCAAGAAGAAGAAATTTAGTTTGGTGAATCTAGATGTACCCTTTATGGATCTAAAATGGGGAAATATGGGGTTATATAAGTTCATTGAGGAGATGTATATGGGCCTAAGCTTGGTTGACATTAAGAACATGATTGTGAACTCCATTAAGGATATGGGTAATGGTGGGAAAACATAGGGTCAAATATCAAACATTGAGTAGGCTGAGTTAGAAGGGATGGCACTCTGGTAGAGTTTCATTAACATTGAAATGGGAGAAAGATAGATGAAACAATACTTTGAGGCGATGGTAAAAGTCGTGGCTAGTACAAAGGTTAAGAAGGAAGTGGGCTTTAAATAGGTCAGTGATTCAAGTGTAAGTCAAGTAATTGATGAGAAAAAGGTTGAGGAAGAAGAGAAGACTAATGTCGAAGAGACTCCTACTAATTTGCTAAAAAAAGCTACTTTTCTTGATACCTTTGATGTTTTTATATCTAGTCTCTTTGAGGAAGGAATATATTTATTTCAAAGTTTAAGGCAATGAATAACGAGTTTGCTTACTTGTATGATGTTTTCCCTTATGGTAATATGCATAACATGCATAATTTCATGAGCATATTTGGCATTAATTCTATGTATAACACTACATTTAATCTTGGCACACAAGAAAATTTAAGAATCTTGCTTATTGGCAATGATTTCACACCAAAAGAGCAATAAAAGTTTGAATAATTAGTAAGAAAATATGAAAGGGTCTTCACTTGCATGTATAAGGATATGCTAGGGATTGATAGATGAATGACCAAGCATAAAATTTTGACTTACCTATATATGAGACCGATAAAGTAAAAGCTTAAAAGAATGATACCATAATAGGCTCAACTGGTTAAAAAATAGGTGGCAAAGCAATTGAATGCCGAGTTCTTAAAGATAGTTGACTACCTTGAATGGCTGGCCAATATTGTACTTGTACCAAAGAAGGATGAGAGAGTGAGAAAGTGTGTGGATTACAAAGACTTGAACAAGGTTTGTCCCAAAGATGACTTCCCTTTACCCCTATATTGATGTGCTAGTAGACAGTGTCGTAATGTGTGTCATGTACTCTTTTATGGATGGGTTCTCAAGCTATAATCAATTTCTCATGGCAATTATGAATAAGGTGAAAATAACTTTTATCACAGAGCGAGAGACACACTATTACAAGGTAATGCCATTTAGTTTGAAGAATGCAGGAGTGATGTACTAAAGAATGATGACTACTTTGTTCCATGGTTGTATCCACAAAGAAGTAGAGGTGGACATGGATGACATGATACTGAAGTTTAAAATGAGGAAAGGACATTTTAAGGCCTCAGAGAAGTTCTTGAAGAGGGTTGACTAGTACAACTTAAGGCTAAATCATAAGAACTGTGTGTTCAAGGTTATGATTAGTAAGTTATTAGCGCATTAGTGAGCAAAAAGGGCATTGAAGTAGATCCAGATATGATAAATGCCACTCAGGACATGTTTGGGCCTAAAATAGAAAAGGAAGTCTCTAGTTTCTTATAATACATTAGCAAATTTATAGCAAAACTCACTCCTATTTGTGAGGCAATCTTCAAACTGTTAAGAAAAGACCAACCAATGAAGTGGAATGGACAATCTTAGAATGGTTTTGAGAAAAGATAAAAGAGTGCCTAACCAAGCCACTAGTACTAAAAACCTAAAGCTAGGAAAGCCTTTGATTTTATATTTAACAATAGAGGAAAGTTCTATGGGGGCAATGTTAGTTTAATACGATGAGGCAGGGACTAAACACGTAGTGTGTTACTTAAGTAAGAAATTGCTCCCTTACGAGGAGAGGTATAATCAGATTAAGAATACTTGATTGGTATTAATATGAGCTATGAAGAAATTGAGACATTTTCAATCATACTCTATCGAAGTGGGTTCAAAGCTCGATTTAATCAAGTATTTACATAAGACTCCTTATTTAACTGTAAAATTAATAAGATGGCTAATAATTTTGATAGAGTTCAACTTCAAATACATAACTAAAAAAGTGATTAAAGGTTAGGCATCTATAAAATATTTAGCCCAACAACCACTTGTGGAGGGAGAATATGAACTTCCCTAGATCCCTACCAAAGGATTAGGAGCAATTGAGCCTTAGAGCTAGAGGATGTACTTTAATGGAATAGTGAATAAGAAAGGAGTCAGTATGGGCATAATTGGTTATCCCTGAAAAGGAGATCTTTTCCCTTTGGCTAAGAAATTCAACTTCAAGATGACTAATAATGTGGTCGAATATGAAGCTTATGCATTGGGGATGGAATCTTTGATATAAATAAGGGTAAGGGAAGTTGAGGTGTTTGGGGACTACTATTAGTCATCTCTCAAATAACTGAAGAATGAAAGTTGAAGAACGAGTGTCTGAGCCTGTATATGGAACATATAAATATCCAAAATTTTCAAAGGATCATATTCCAAAATATCCATAGGATAATATTTTATCACCTGCCATGTAAGGAGAATGCAATGGTTGATGCCTTAGCTACTATGGTCTCTATGTGAGATGGACTGAAGAGGATGCTAATGAAGTCGCAGTTCACATTTAAAAGCATAATGCCATGATACATGAATGAAGAGGTGGTGCAAGTGTTAGTAAAGAACTATCCATTATACTATGATTTGCAGAGGTACTTAGAAAATGGAGAATACTTTAAAGAGGCTAAAAGGATAGATAGGGATTTAATCTAGAGATTAGCATATCAACTCATAATCTATGATGACATGGTGTACAAACTAATGTTAGATGGAGTCCACTTGAGATGTCTAACAAAAAAAGGAATGAGTAAGGTCATGGAAGAGGTACATGCAGGGGTGTTGTTTCTCACAAAAATTGAAAAAGCATTGGTAAGCAAAATCTAGAGGATGGGTTGCTACTAGACCACTATGGAGTAAGATTGCATTAAGACAGCCTAAAACTATCACAGGTGTCAGGTCCATGGTATTCTTAATCACTTGCCTCTGATGGAATTATAGAATTTGACTTCGTCATGGCCACTTGTGGTTTGAGGCATTGACGTGATTGGAGAAATTAAGACAACTTTATAAAGGGGTATAAGTACATTATAGTGGCGGTGGATTACTTTTTGAACTTGGTGGAAGCTGAATCTTTTAACAAATTAGGGGAAAAATAAATGTCTTAGTTAATAAAAAAAAATCTCATATGTCATTGTGATGTACCATACCATATCATGATAGACAATAAGGTATATATTCAAACAAAGGTCTATATAATTCTAGAGAAGTACGAACTAATCCATCATAAGTCATCAGCTTATAATACATAAGCTAACGAGGTAGTTGATACAATAAACAAGAATGTTAGAAATATCCTTGCCAAGATGGTGAAGACTTATAAGGACTGGTCTAAGAAGTTGCCTTTTGCATTGTGGAGATACTGAACTATAACCAAAATGTCAATAGGGATGATGCCATACTTCTCATCAGTGGGTGAGATATCGATTCGAACAGTTGACCCTATTAGGTGAAAAAAGGTTGAAGGCTATTTATTACATTCAATTGTATTAGGCCAAGATGGCACACTTTTAATAAAAGAGTCAAAACAAGCATAATAAGAGTTATTGATTTGGTGTTGAAGGCAATCCAACCGCAAGTTTAGGATCTTCAAGGAAAATTTGGGCCAACTTGGGAATATCACTGTTGGCCCTTGACCATCAAGAAAAGGGGTTGAATTAGTGAGGAATTCAAACATTTGTAAGGAAGATGAAGAATACGAAAATTGAAGAAGTAGGAGAAGAAGTGAACATATAATATTTATAGTGGTTCGAGTGTTAATGAACCCTACATCCACTCCCCAATTCCTCATAATTGTGTGTTCCACTAACACTAAATGGTGTTTCCATGCTCACACCAAACTTGTACACTTTATGTTTTATGGCTCACACATAATATTACACCTTGTGTTTTAAGGCTCACACAAAAAAACTCTCTAGTGTTTTCTCAAAGGCTCGCACTTAGCATATTATAAGAGTTTTTCAATTAAGGCTAATTCTTAAATGCAATAACAATGGTGTTTAATGCTCACACCCAATAATATTAACTCACATACAAAGAATTAAAGGTTGAGAAATAAAATTGCAAGAGTTTGGCTATATTCAATTCTATTCTTTTGCATTCATATATGTTTCATGGAGTATTTATAGGCTATAACTACCAAAGAGATGTTACTAAGAAACTATGTCTAAATCTCTAAGGCAAGCTAGGTAAATATTGCATTAAATGCCTATTAGATACCATTCACAGTTGTGACGGATGAGTTAGGATCCCATCTTGCATTAAAAAGGTTAAAATCATGATAGAGAACCCCATTTATATCTAATGACTAGACCAAATGGCATGTTATTATTGGCTTTGTCAAGAAAAATGGTTATGTTCTTCCATCCAGTCAAAGGTCATGGTCACAATTTAATTTCTTCTAGGATGCGACAGGCACCTTGAATCCTTCTATTTGATAAATAGAAATTACTTCAGTAGGTTTCAATCTCGAAGGCTACTTCACCTTCGTGAATTTTGATATATCAATAGTTATCTAGGACACTTAACAAGCTCTAGTTATGGACTTAGTTCCCTTCAAGCAACTCCAAAGTCACAGTCGTGATTCCCAATGAGATGGTCACCACCAATTTCTCTGTTTGGTCTCCATTACTTTCTTGCTTAGGTCGTAACAACAATTTGCTCAGCGAATCTATCTGGATCAAAGTCATCCATTCTTCTTGTAAGGTTGCAATCGTGAATTTGAAGTTCTTGGCCGTGAATTAAGATGTCTTTCATAAAGCTTGAGACTTAGACTTCCATCTAACTTTTAATGTATACCTATCTTAAAAACTGCAAAATCAACACTTAAAAAAGATGTTAGAACATATCAATCTACATTTTCAAGATCAATAGAGAGTTTCGACTAAGATTTGACCAACCTAGTCCTACAATCTCCCCTTTTTGATTTTGACAACTTAGATTGATGTTGCAAAGGATAAAGAGTTACATTAGTGTGAAGTTAAGATGGTTAACTTAGTTTAACAAATTAAACTTGGTAAAATACCAATTTAAATATACTCCCTCTCATTATACTCCCTCTCATTTATACTCCCTCTCATTTATGTTGAGCAATTTCTTTTCACTATTTCTCTCCTTTTTCAAAATCAAAAAGAGTGATAAGAAATTTTCAAATTGATCAAATAAGGATAAGTATAAAGGAATCTAAACAAAGAGCAATCATGTTTCATTGATACCAAAAATAGATATAAGAAACATAAACTTTAAATTTTATTAATATGGATAAACAAAAACATAAAGACATAGGATCACAAACTTAGGCCTAAAAGCAAATAGAACAAAAGTAAATAAACATAGAAAGATTACAAGCCTAAGAAAACTAGAAAATCGGAGAGCTATCATCATCACTAGAGTCTATAATTTCTTCATCTCCTCCTCCATCCTATGTTTTATCTCGATCTACCACCTCTTAGTTTTCTTCCTTTTTTGGAGTATCCTCCCAATCCTCAAAGTCTGAAAGGTGGCAAGGTGTAGCACCTACCTTCTTTTAAAAGTCTATTAAGTCACTGTAGAGGTGGGAAAGAAGAAGAAATCTCCTCTTACCTTGTCCAATTTCTTGTTAATTGAGGAGAAAGAGATGATAAAGGACTTAGGCTTTGGTTTGGGCTTAGGAGATGGAATTGTTTGGGCACCTTCCTCTATCACAAGCCTCTTCCTCTTTGAGGCTTGAGTAGTCTTATACTTTTTAGCCCCAATTGTTCCCAAGGTATAAATACAAGTGTCTAGATGTATAGCCTTGGCATTGAAGAGGTAGGGTAAATCATTGAAATTATGAGATGTCAAATATTTCTTCATGAGGAATTTCTCATTTTCCTCATTAAGGTCTTTCGTAAAATGATACATAGCTATGACTTGAGAAGGTAGAAGAAATTAGCTCTTAAGCTTCGTACTCATGTGACTCAATTGATCCATAAGGTATCGATTAGTTTGGATGAGCTTATTTTTGGTTAAACAAAATAAAAATGCTAGGGCTTTTTAAGAGACCTTTTTATTCCCATCACTTCTAACATTTACAAAAAAAGTAATAATACGGTGAAGAAGCTAATTTGGTAGGGTGCAAATGTATTTAGCTAGTGATGTTTTTGGGTCATGTTTTGTTTCGATGGATATCTCATACCAAATTTCAGAATAGATGATATCAAGTGCAAAGATGATGAATGAGATATCATCTCCCACTAAAAGGTTGAAAAGGTTAGAGAGTTGTTCAAAGGTAATAAAGTAAGGGTCCCCAAAAGCCTAAAAAACTAACCCATATGAACCTACTTTGAATTTGGCTCTCTTGCTCAAGGTGATAGTACATATGAACTCCTTTACGATTTCTTCATATTTGAGTTCATCTCAGAAGATAAACTCATTCTAGCCCAAGCTTGATAAGAAAACATGGATTTCATCCTTAATTCTAAGGGACTCAAGGAGAAAGGTAGAGGAAATTTTATTAGGTTAGATTATTTTGTTAGAGTTGGCTTTGTAGCGGTCTTTCTCCTTTTTGGTTATTCCTTTTATTAAGTGAAGGGTAGAAAGGCTAAAAGGTTAGGCAATGCCTTTTCCTTTCTCTACTCTTTAAAGCTTCTTAGGTGCCATTGAGGAAAGTTGAAGGAGTTTTGAAAGATTTATGAGAGAAAAAGAGTTATATATGAAGAGGGAAGTTAAAAGTAAAATGAAGGGGTGTTAGGATGGTTTAAATAGGTAAAAACCTTATGTAAAATGATAACAACTGGTAAAAATTACATTCAATAAGGGGTTGGCATTGGTTGACAGTCAAATCAAATAATGCTTGACGATTACTCAAATTCAAGATCGAAACCTTAGGTTGTGATCGCTAATTATAAAAATTATGGGTAATGGTTAAGAATTCCTCAAAAAATAAAGAACTCAATGGTAAAAAAATTTGAATTTTAAAAGAATTCACGGTGGTGATCAAGGATAGTGACTGCAAAAATAAGTTTAACGGAAAAACGATGAATACATATAAATAGTGATCGTGATTTGATCATAGTGACTGCAAGTTACAAGGTAAAAAGGAATACAACGAAAGAACATGAGTTAGCCTTCCTAGTTGTGATAAACTCAATGTAATGATGATTAATTCTAGCAAATTGGCATAAAATAGCTCAATTTCTTAAAGAACTAACACATCCAATATAATCATCATCCATAAATATCAAACATATAATTCAATCATTTAAGTGACAAACACAATAAGGAATAAGAAGTAAGAACTAATTTTCACCCTAGGGAGCTTCCATCAAGCATCCCTAGCTCCCTCTTAATGAAGTTCATCCTCTCTTCATTAAAGGGTTTAGTGAAAATATATGCAAGTTGATGATTGGTGTCAATAAACTATGACACCACATTACCATTTTAAACATAATCTCTAAGAAAATGATGCCTAATGTCAAAGTGTTTGCTCCTAGAGTGTTGGATGAGATTCTTTAAAAGATTTATTGCACTTGTGTTATCATATTTGATGGGAATGTAATCCAAATCTTTGCCATAATCCCTGAGTTTTTGTTTCATCCAAAGAACTTGGGTGCAACAACAACCCCCGCCATATATTCCGCTTTGGCAATAGATAAGGCAACTAAAAATTACTTCTTACTAAATCAAGAAACTAAACATTCTTCTATAAATTGGCAAGTTCCAGAAGTGCCTTTTCTATCTCATAAGCTACCAGCGCAATCTGCATCCAAATACTCTAAAAGACTAAAAGATGAATTTTTAGGATACCATAAACCTAAGTGCATTGTGCCATGTAATTATTTAAGAATCCTTTTAATTGCATTCAAATGAGATTCCATAGGGCATGATTGAAACCTAGCACATATGCATACACTAAACATGATGTCAGGTCTAGAAGCAGTAAGATAGAAGAGAGAACCAATCATACCTCTATACCTCTTTTCATCAATTGGCTTACTCAATTCATCTTTGTCTAGCTTGATGGTAGCATTCATTGGTGTCTTAACTACTTTGCATCCCTCTCTGCAAAATCTCTTGAGTAGATATTTTGTGTACTCGGCTTGATTAATGAAGATGCCCTGTTTAGTTTGCTTGATTTGTAAACCAAGGAAGAACTTGAGCTCTCCCATCATACTCATCTTAATTTCCCTAGTCATTCACTTAGCAAAATTTTACAAAGAGATTCATTGGTAGCACTAAATATAATGCCATCAACATATATTTGCACAATGAGTGTATCTTGATTATGACTTTTTACAAATAAAGTTATGTTAACCTTCCCTTTTTCAAAATCATTTAGTAAAAGAAATGAACTAATCCTTTATACCAAGCTCTTAGAGCTTGTTTCAAACTATATAGGGCTATAGTTAATTTAAAAACATGATTTGGAAAAATATGAGACTCAAAACTAGAAGATTGTTCAACATAAACTTCCTCCTTAATGAGACTATTTAAAAATGCCCTATTAACATCCATATGGAAAAGTTTAAAAATTCACATGACAAACATATGTTAAAAAAATCCTAATGGCCTTTAATCTTGCTATGGGGGCATAGGCTTCATCATAATCAATGCATTATTCTTGGTTGTACCCGTTTGCAACCAATCTAGCTTTGTTCCTTGTGATGAAACCTTGCTCATCTAACTTGTTCCTAAACACCCACTTGCATCCCCTGATAATGTGTTCCTTAAGCTTAGGAACTAGTTCCCATACTTTATTTCTCTCAAATTGGTTAAGCTCCTTTTGCATAACAATCGCCCAACTTTCATCAACAAGAGCTTCATCAACTAATTTTGGTTCAAATTAAGAAATAAATGCAAGATTATTATCTAATGCTTAAAGTTGAGATCTAGTACTTACTCCCTTCGATGTCTCACCAATGATTAGATCTTTTGGGTGATGTTTAGTGAATCTCCAATCCTTGGAAAGATCTTGAGCTAGAATTTCTACTTATTGTGGTTGGGATTCCTTTTCTTTTTTTGATGACTTATTGTCTTCAATGTTAATCACAATTTCTCTTAAAGTTAAATCTAGCTCTAATTTCTTAAAGTCAGCACAAGACAATTAATAAGAGTACCTTTCTCAAGATCAAGTTTACTAGATTCATCAAATATAATAGTCATAGACTTTTCAACAACTATAGTACTTTTATTAAAAACTTTATAGGCCTTACTAGAGGTGGAATAACCTAGAAAATACCTTCATTTGTTTTATAGTCAAAATTTCTAATGTTGTTCTTGGTATTTAAAATGTAGCATTTGCATCTAAAAACTCTTAAGTATAAAATCATAGGTTTTCTACCATTCCAAAGCTCATAAGAAGTATTGTTAAGAATAGGTATTTTGAAAACATGATTAGCAATATAACAAGAAGTATTGATGGCTTTAACCTAAAAGTAATTAGGCAAAAAATACTTAATGATCATGGTTCTTGCCATCTCTATTAATGTTCTATTTTTCCTCTCTACAACACCATTCTATTATGGTGTTTTAAGAGTAGAAAAATTATAAGAAATCCCATTCTCTAGGCAATAAGTTTCAAAAGAATCATTTTGAAATTCCTTTCCATGGTCACTTCTTATAAAAGAAATGGAGTAACCTTTTTCATTTTGAACTCTTTTTGCAAAACTTTTAAAAGCATAAAAAAATGTCATTCTTATAAGCTAGAAAGGATATCTAAGTAAACCTAGAGTAATTATCAACTAGGAGAAATGCATAATATTTCCCACTTAAATTATCACTCCTAGTAGGTCCAACCAAGTTCATATGGATAAGTTGAAGAGGTTTAGATGTACTTACAACATTTTTTGCTTTAAAGGAAGTTTGATGTTGCTTCCATATTTGGCAAGGTCCATAAGTCTTGTCCTTGAGAATTTCAGCTTGGGAAGACCTTCCAATATCTCTACTTTAGATAGGCTTTATAGGAGCTCCATGCTAGCATGACTAAGTCTTCTATGCCAAAACCAACCTTCATTGCTAAGAGACACATGATATTTAAAAGATTGGTTAGCCAAATTGTCTAAGTCAGTTAAGTAGGTATTGCCTCTCCTTTCACCCTGAAAGATTACCTTCTTATCCATCAAAGTGGTAACCCAACGCTCTCTAGGTTCAAAGGTGACTTTGTTACCTTTATCACATAATTGGCTTACATTTAGCAAATTTTGTTATAAACCATTTACTAAAAGAACATTATCAATAATTAAACAACCATTCTTACTAAATATTTCAATGGTAATTACCCTACATTTGGCATTGTTTCCAAAATTGACATTGCCACCTTCCTTCTTTTTTGTGGCTAGAAATAGCTTTTTATTGCCCGTCATATGCTTTGAGTACCTACTAACCACATGTCCATCATTGTCTTCATTGGTTGCTGCCATACAATCCTATATAAAACAAACAAATCACTTTTGTTTAGGTACCTAAGCATAATTAGGTCTTTAGGGTTTAGGTTTAGAAGAGTCCTCTAATTTGAGGTGAGTCTTCCTAATATAACAAAAAGTGTTTGCATGACCAAACTTCATGTAATAATGACATTGGAGTTTAGACTTGTAAGTCTTTCTCTGATGTATAACTTTAGCGTGAGTAGGGAGCCTTGTCATACTATGATGGTGAGAATGTGAGCATGTGCATGAATGATCAAGAGTATAAGATAATTTTTTATGTGTATTAGGGTGAACATGCTTTTTAGTGTAGATAAATGAATGATTAGCCTTTTTAGGCTCAGGATTTAAGCCTTGAGGTGCCTTTCCCTTGCCCTCGGGCATGGTGACTTAGTGCTATCAGCACTCTTCCTCCCAATTACCTCAATACTAGATTTTTAAGGTGCTGAAGCTTTAATAAATGTAGTGAGAAGGTTATAGATGATGAGGAGGCTCCATTAAACCTTAGACCATGTGTTATTAGGGAAGGTCTTTAAGATATAATTAATGTATCTAAAGCTTCCTTCCCTTTCTGAAACTTAGAAATAGAATTTCTAAGCTCAATTGCCTCTCCTTTTAAGGTATCATTTTCCTTTCTCAAGGAGTTTAGAGAAGAAAATATCTAGTAAGACTTTCAACATATTTTTTTAGTTCTTCATTTGAAGTCCTTGACTCACTTACAAGCTCATTTAATGAGTTAAACTTATTTTTCAGTTTTGAGCATTTCTTTTTGTAAGTTTTCATTTGTGACTTATATTTGTCACATATTAAAATAAGAGCTTCTAAGAGCTCATCATCTACATCATCAAATACATCATAATTTTCACTAAAGTGGGGTAAAGAACTTACTTCATTAGAAGAGCCTTCTTGTGCCATGAAACATAACTTTGCCACTTCCTCATCTTCATCCTTCTCACTAGATCTGTCATCCCAAGTGGCTTTAAAGCTTTTCTTCTTTTCTTTGTCCCTTTTCTTCTTCTTTTTCAGCTTGGGGTAATCATACTTAATGTGGCCTTACTTGCCATACTCATAACATGTTACTTCACTTTTTTTTTCTTTGAGGTTGGGAGATGTCTGCTTGAAGTTCCTTCTATCTTTTCTTTTTCTTATCAGCTCCTTTGTCCTTTTAGAAAGCATGGTTAGCTCCTCCTCTTCTTTTTCACTATCATCATCATTTGAGACAAACTCTACTTCTTTATCTTTGGCTGAAGATTTGAGAGCTAAGGTATTCTTCTCTATTTTGTCATTCTTGTCCCCTTACTCTCATCTTCTTCATCTCCTCATCAGGCTAAATCATGAGTAAGAAGCTTACCTATGAGGACATCTGTTGGAACTTTTCCAATTTCTGGATTTGACTCTTAAATACAATATACCTTGGCACCAAACTTTTCAGGAGGTAAGGATTTAATTATTTTGGTGTTTACCTCATGACTGGTAAGTACACTTATAAATTCTTCATGTTTGTGATGATGGATAGAAGTCTATTCATCATATCAGTGATACTTTCATTGTCTTTCATCATGAAAGCTTTTATTCAGTCACATACATCTCTAATCTGGTGGATTTCACCAAAGTTATGCCTTCATGGTAATTCTCTAAAGCTTTCAAAACTCCATGGGCGGTTAGGCAATGTTGTACACTTTCTATTTATTCTTTTGATAAGGAACTAAGAAGAATTGCCATTGCCTTTTTGTTCCTCCCATTTGATCTTCTATAAGCTTCCACCCATTGCTCTCTTGGGATTAACTTTTCACTTCCATCAACCACCTTAGTAGGAGGCTTCCATTCTTTTGCCACAATATCCTAAAGATCCACTGCATCATTATCCAAATATATCTCCATCTTATACTTTTAATGTGTATAGTCGGATCCATCGAAGTATGGTTGAGATAGGTGTGGATTCCTTCTTGTGCCATTTATTTTTACTCACTCAATTAAGGATTTCAATGAGACCTTGCTCTAATACCACTTGTTTGCCCTTGAGCACCAAAAAAGGGGGTTAAATTGGTTAAGAATTTAAAAATTTGTAGGGAAGGTAAAGAATATAGAAATTGAAGAAGTAGGTGAAGAAGTGAACACACAATATTTTATAATGGTTCGGGTGTTAATAAACCCTACATCCACTCCCCAATACCTCATAATTGGGTGTTCCACTAATACTAAATGGTGTTTCCAAGCTCCCACCAAACTTGTACACTTTGTGTTTTATGGCTCACACACAACCTTACACCTTGTGTTTGAAGGCTCACATAAAAAACCTCTCTAATTTTTTTCCCAAAGGCTGATACTTAGCCTATTACAAGAGTTTGTCAACTAAGGCTAACTCTTAAACCCAATATTAATGGTGTTTAATGCTCACACCCAATAATATTAACTCACATACAAAGAATTAAAGGTTGAGAAATAAAATTGTAAGATTTTGGCTATATTCGATTTTATTCTTTTGCATTCATGTCTGTTTGGTAGAGTATTTGTAGGCCATAACCACCAAAGAGATGTTACTAAGAAACTATGCCTAAATCTCAAAGGCAAGCTAGACAGATCTTGCATTAAATGCATGTCAAACACCATTCATGATCATGACTAATGAGTCATGGTCACAATTTCCCATCTTGCACTATAAAGGTTAAAATCATGGTAGAGAACCCCATTTGTATCTAACAGCTAGTCCATGTGGTATGTTATTATTGGTCATCTAAGAAAAATAATCGTTGTATTCTTCCAACCAACCAAAAGTCGTGGTCGCGATTTAATATCTTCTTAGACACAATTGGCACTTCGTATCCTTTTATTTTATAAGCATAAATTGCTTCAGCATGTCATGGTCTCGAAGGCTATTTAATCATCACAAATTTGATATGTCAATGGTTATGTTAGGCACCTGACAAGCTTTGGTTATGGACTTAGTTCCCTCTAAACAACTCCAAAAGTTACGGTCGTGATTCCCAATGTGATGGTCACTGCCAATTCATCTATTTAGTCTCCATTGCTTTCTTGCTTAGTCGTAGCAGCAATTTACTCTGTAAATATTTTTGAACCAAAGTCATTCATTCTTCTTGTAAGGTTGCGGTCACGAATATGAATTTCTTGGTCACAAATTAGGATGTTTTTCATAAAACTTGAGACTTGGACTTCCATCCAACTTCCAATGCATACTATCTTAAAAATTGTAAAATCAACACTTAAAAAAGATGTTAGAACAAACCAATCTGCTTTGTCAAGATCAAAAGAGAGTTTTGACTAAGGTTTGACCAACCTAGTCCTACAGTCCTTGCGTGATCAAACAAATTTATTCATGCAGTGTTATGAAGTTGTCTAATATGGATTATTAGTATCAGTAAACCTAGATAGGCTAAAGATGCACTTCCTGTGAGGATGTGGGAAAAGTGAGATAAACCAGCTAAGTCAAAAACTTGAAAGGGTGGCTTAGGAAAAATTAAGGCATAAAAAAAAAAAAAAGGAAAGTCTACTATGTTAAAAACCCAAAATGGCAGTTTAAGCAAAAATTAAGACATAAAATGAATATAAAAAACAAACAAAAGTTAAGCGAGTGCAAACAACCACTAGGGAAGCCATTAGCAAAATAATAGAGCAAGAGGAGTGCAAACAAAGAGCAAGAAATAAACAAGTTAGAGGCATTGAGCAAGATAGTCAAATGATTTAATGTACAATTTTAAAAAGCAATGATCATGCATCTAATTAATATATAACATGCAAAATTTAATGGTTCATGATTAAGTATAGTACTAGAAAGAGTTACATTTGCATAATTAAAATGGTCTTTTATCAAAAATTTCTTTAGACTAAATAAAATAAGAGAAGTTCTTTTCTATATGCTCATTTGATGTTATGAATGTTTGATGGGTCCAAGCATACACTGCTAACTTTTTTCTAACCAAGCCTCCAAACCAGCATCATCAGAGGTAGAAGACTCAGTAGGGAATGTATGATAAATGTAGTTATTAGCCCAGGTGGCCTCCATTTTGTCCTAAAAGTGCTAAGTAAAAGGTCCTTTAGTGCAAGTAGGGAGGAAACTTGCATGTCTTGTGGAGCCTTAAACTGATGATAGACTTTAACTGGAGCATAAAAGGTATTGGATGATAGAGTAGGGATAATCACACATTCTCTATAAGTCCTCAAGGTAATTTTGATCAGCCACCACTAAGGATAGGTCTAATAGATGTCATAATCAATAATGTGAGATAGCCACTGCATGCACTCTGCCTCAGTGATAGCAGGCATTAACAAATGATGGTTTGAATGGGGTTACGAGAAATAACATCTTGCATCTATAGATGGAGTAGCTAATAAGCCCAACTCCTCTTGTAGCCATATCTTAAAAAAGAAAATAAATAAATAAATATAAAAAGCTCATAGGTTGAAACCTCGAAAAGATGGCCTAAGCAAAAATGAACGGCTCGCTACATTGAAAATTCGCAAAGGTGGTCCAGGGAAAAATTAAGGCAATAAAATAAAAAAAAAAAAAAGCAGAACTAAAGAGTAAAATAAAGATAAATGAAGGGCTATAATGAAAAAAATTATACCTGAAGTAGTAATAAGCTCCCAAAAAAGAATTACTGATACCAAGTGACACCTTATCCAGGCTCATAATGGTTTCGCCAAGAATTATAGGAATTTATGTCTTATTGAGCTTAATTTCTTCAATGAGAGGCAAGATTTTCAAATCTGTTTCCCTGTTTTCTCTTCGTAGTAGGAACTCCCCCATCAGGATAGTTGTTATGATACAAGTCTGTGTCACCCAAGCATGACCCTATAAGGATAAAGAGTAAAAAATGGAGACATATGAATCTCATCCTCACCTAAGGTGTATATAGGTACCTCATCATATCACAAATTGAACAGCTCCAATATCATTTGGTTGTGTGGATAATTTAGATGTGGTAGCATAATTTGATCAACACTTGTGATCTAACTATCTATAATGTCACTAAATTCTTCTAAAAGGGGGTATATCTCAGTGTCTTTAAAATTGAAAGAGTGGGTAGTGGAGTCCTATAAGTCATAAGTAGCCTGAAGAAAATCCAACTTGATTTTGATAGTAGAGAGTTATTAAACGACATTAAAACTCACCTAAGGCAAACCAGACCAACTTTAGGATGAGAGAGACTTCAAAAATGCCTTAGCCATAGTGGGAAAGGTGAAAATGGCAGACTAGGTGTGAAAATCAAGGTGGGTGTATTTATAAAAGAAAGAGAAGATGAATAGTGCATGACAACTATATACAATAGTAAAAGGTTGTACAGACTACTCAAGCTATTTGTATAGACAATTAGTGGTTTATACAAACAACTTGGTGGTCATTACATATCACTTTTTTACAGAATTTTAGGTAGAGCCTCCCCTACATTTTGGGCTTTTGATTGCTTCATACCTTGTAACATCCCAATCCACATTCATTGGCCTTCTCACATGAACCTATTCATTGCATAAATGAATTGCAATCCCACATGAACATAAACATTGGATAAATGATCATTTAGATATGTGAATTAGATAAGCACACTTACACCATTGCATTTGGGACACTTGAACATATATGTAATATTTGTATAGTTGCATGAAAAATTATCTTATGTTGTATGCATGTTTAGCATCATAAAATAATGGTATTTTAGAGCTTATTTAAAAGTATAATGAGCACAAGGGGATTAAAAGAGGAAAAGTGAACTTCCAACCAATGAGAATGAGACACCATGATTTTGTCTTGTTACAATAGGTTTAAAAGTGAAATTTTTCATCCTTTAGGATCAGAATAGAGAGGTTAAACATGAGGAGCAGCAGAAGAAAGAGAGAGCTAAGGAAGAAAGAGAGAAAATAAGATGAAAAAGAAGAAGAAGAAGAAGAATAGTGAGCTACTTAGGAAGAAATCCTAAGCTTTTCTAATTCTAGAAAAATAAGTAATTTTATCTATCTTCTTTCCATATGAAATTAATCCATCATGACATTTTAACCATGCATGGTTAGTAAGAATTATGAAATATTTGAGGTAGAGCTCTTGTATGGAATTTGAAATTCAAGAGAAATAAGAGTTATTTGTGTTGGTTTTATTATTAAAGTAGAATTTTGTACCCATGATTTCATAACCCTCTAAGAGGAATTAGGGAAAGTGTAAATTATGAAAGTTGTAGCTTTATACCCATCTAAATTCATGTAAAATATTTTTGCTTAATTGGGGGTGTGAGGAGATATGGCTCCTTCATTAGGGCTAGTTCATAACATATTGAAATCACATTAGTCTTTCTATTTTCTTATATTTTGATGACCTTATGTTTGGATTTAGACAAAGTGAAAAACATGAAATTTGTAGGGTTATATTCCTTCTAAATACCTATAAAAAGTTTTTCTTGATTTGTTATGTGGAAAGAAATATGGCTCGTTGATTGTGACTGACCTTAAATTTGATGAAACCTTGCCAATCTTATAATTCTATTTTCTAAGAATTTGATGATGTAACAAACTTGAAAGTTTAATATCTATGTCTGATATACATACATCTGAAATATTTTTTCCAAATTTAACATGGTTGTTGAGATATTGTCCCTTCATTATGACTGATTATCAATATGTTGAAAACCTGCTCATCCTGAGATTGGTCATTTGTTTTGGTGACTGTATAGACTGAATTATACAATGATTAAACATTATAAATGTTTTTGTTTTGTGTTTTGTAACATTTGGTAGGTCATTTTTGTAATTGGAATTGTACAATTTGAGATATACCTAAGAATGTAAGACCTACTCAAACTGAGATGACATTGAAATAGGGAAATATTCAAAAATTCACCACATTTTCTATGTGTCTTATATTAACCTGAAATTTGAATATGTTATATCATTATGTGTCTAGTTTATTTGAAAAAAAGAATCAAGTCATTTGTATAAGTATATCTAGAGTTATTACTGTGAAAGTGTAGTAAGGTCAGGCTGCCATATAAGGAAAATATGCATAAATTGTAACAACCATATTCATTTACATAACTCATATCATTCATGTTCAAAATACATATGCATAAAGGTTTTATCCATCCTACATACAATCAAACAGTTATTTGATGTACATATATGCATATGACATAACGAGAGAGAGAGTTTGGATTCAGCCGATGACCTGTGGTCCATATGTCTCAATGTAAAACTGAAAGCACCAAAGTGTCCAATTCCTATTCTT
>CATIWR010265954.1:0-10510 GCA_949677035.1 Omphalea diandra | reverse complement strand
TTTTCAAAATTTCTTTATTATTTTTTGGTCTTATATACTATTTGTCTTTAATTATGTCCGTCAGAATTTGCAAAATTATAACATTAATATATATATATATATATATATATATATATATATATATATATATATATATATATATATATTGATGTTATTATAGAACAATTAAAAAGGTCCTTTTTTAATTTTTGAAAAATTTAAAGAAAATGGATTTACATCGATTATGATTTTAGTTAAAGAGGTTGTGAAAAAAATTAAATTAGATTCTATTTTTATTGAAAAATGCACTATTCATAGAAAAAACAATTTATTGAATATGTTGATGTCAAGAAAATTTTATTTATTGAAGAGTCTTTTAGAATTGAAATTTTTTATACTTACTAGATCAAGCTATTTTTTCAAAAAGAATGTTTGAGCAATTTCAAGTATATGGAAATATTTTTAGATTTTATTTAATATTGAAAAACTAAAATCACTAAATAATGATGATTTGAAAAAAAAATTTAAATCTTGAAATATTTTTAAAAAATAGTGTGCTTTTCAAATAGTGATGGTTTAGACTTATTTTTGGAATTAAAAATTTTGAAACAAGTTTTACAATATTAAATAAATACTCGTCTTAGAACTCTTAATTACATGAAAAGAGTTTGTTCATTCACTTATTGTAGGATTTTATTAGCAATACCAATAACAGTTGCTTCTACAGAAAGGAGTTTTTCAAAATTAAAATCAATATAACTATAAGAAAACAAGGTTTTACCAATGGATTTTTTCTGTTGGTAAATCGAAAAATCTGCTGATAAATCAATTTACTAATGGATTTCAATTAGTTAGTAAAGTACTCGTCAGTAAAATTTATCAATAAAAAAATTCATTGGTAAATTACCAACGAAATATCAACTGAATACCAGCAGAAAAAATCATGTCCGTTGGTAAATTACTAATGAAAGGTTTGTTGAAAATGTAAAGCCGTTGGTAAAATTTTCCAATTTTTGGTTAAGAATTCGGTAGTAATCTGTTCATAAAATATCATCCGTTGGTAACTTTGCCTCCTTTCCTTTAGTAATCCGTTAAAAATTTACCAACGCATTAGGTATCTACTGGAAAATTTCAGCTCCCACCAATTGATAATCCGTTGGTAAAATAACATTAGATTTATAAAACCATTGGTAAATTTTTTATTCCATCTATTGGTATTTTACAATTGAAATAAGAATTCATTTCTAATTTTTGGATCCCATCCATTGTTTCATTAGTAAAATACCAACGGATTGAGAATCCATTGATAAATTATAAATCCCATTATGTTATTAATCTGTTGGTATTTTACCAACGAACTGAGAATTCGTTGGTATTTTTTTTCTTGCTGTAGTTGATAATCTGTTTTTTTTTAATTAATTTTTTTGAAATGAATGTTGAGAACTATAATATATAGATCCAAATTATTACAAATTCAAATTTTAGTAGTACTCAATTTTACAACATTTGTTATAAAATTAAAATAAGAAATCCATTAAGTAGTTTATATCAAATAAATATTGTAGATATTACAAAGAGTTGAAAAGTAATAGTCATTTAGTATCATAAATCTAATGGTAATCCACATCCTTTGGTGGTCAAGATCGGCGAGATTTGGAACGGTTGGAGAAACTATTGATCCACTAGTTGTCAGAATTCTTTGTATCCTCAACTCTATCTCCTACTACTTCTGCCTCATCTCATCCCCTTACTGTCTCATCCCCTCCCACACTACGACTCGAAGCCTGTCTCGTAACTTGTCATAAAGCTCAGACCGCAAATGCTCGTGATCTAATGGTGATGTAAAGAAGCTACTAGCTGGTACCACAACTGATGGTTTATTTCCAATTCCATAAAAATGCTTCTTCTTCGATGGTTCAAAAAATTCATAAAAAATCTTGGATACATCAATTGACTCTACATGATAACAATAACTATGCTACTTGAATTAGAATTTCTAAATTGAAAAAGTAAGAAATGAAAACGTTTAATAATTATTTACAAAGTCTATGTTGTGATCTATAATGGATTTAGAACCCTCAGTGCGTTCAGATATTCCAGTGTCGAGTCCTGTAACCTTGTTTAACCAAGATTTGGATGCAACCAAGCACTTTTGCTTGAACTCTAAAGTTTCCATTTTTCCTACCAATTATCTCAGGTCTCCTGTGGAACATTCTAAAAGTCAATGTAAATCCTTTTTTTTTTTAAAAAAAAAGAAATGAAGATCTATTGAAATATTAGAGATGTAGAATTACCTTTAAAAGATGTACAACATGAGTAAACATATTTATGAAGCACTAACCTAATAAATGGTTTAACTTCTGACCAATTTAACAAAATGTAGCTCCGAGCAGCTTTATATTCTTCCTCACTTATAAATATTGATTTAGTTTTTCTAAATAGCCGACTAGGATATTTAAATGTTAATAGGTTCCCTTCATGTTCTTCACCTTTTTTGCTTTCAATATGACTATTATAATTAGGTGGCACTTATGTGTGCCTCGTGCTTACATGATCCTTGAAGTAGTAAAAACAAAATGATGTAGCTTTTTTAACTAAATAAACATTGCATATTGATCAGTCTGCCTTAGATTTGTTGTTCACATTGTTTTTTTAGTTTTTGAAGGTACCTACAATATATTAACTGTTTACAATATCAAAGAATTTCATAAATTAGAAAACATTTTGAAATACGTTCGCTTCTTATCTCTCAAAAGGATACATCCATTAGTATTTTACAAGACCGACTATCTTCATAAACCAAGTGTATAAGAAGATGCTCTATAGGGTTGAAGAAACTCAGAGGGAGTATTCATTTAAGCTTACACTAATGATAGGAATTTCTTTGTCAAGTCGGACCATGTCTTATGACAGTAACTATAAGGTGTTTAAAGAAAAGGCTCAATTCCATAAATGCCATCTATGCATGTGGTAAGAGTAGTTCACTGAATATTAGAGGTATTAACCTCTGCATAAACACATGATAGTCATGGTTTCTCGTCTCATACAGCTTATGTTTCTTTATGTCCATGCATCTTGCCATATTCGAAGCATATCCATCAGGGAATCAAAGGCTTTTAATCCATTCACATAAGGCTTATTTACCTTACTTGTCCAAAGTGTAACAAGCTTTAAGGTATTTTCTTGTTGTAACATTCCTTGCCAACTTTAGGCAGTGATAATATTCATTTAACTCTTCCCTATATTTGGAAGTGTCCTTTGTTTTTCCTTCTACTTCCATTATTGTGTTAAATATATTGTCAAATGCATTCTTTTCAATGTTCATGACATCTAAATAGTGTCAAATCAAGTTTGAACTCTAATATGGCAAATCCCAAAATATGCTTCTTTTCTTCCACTCATAATTGTTTGCATTTTGCTCAATTAATCTCTTCAACATCCAGTTCTGTGACTTTCTTTATCCCTAAATTTTTAATCTCTCTCAATATTTGAGTGCCACTCCTGACTAGCGGTGCAACCTTGACCACTATTTTATTTTTGATGAATGAGTTTATGTTCTTTCAGAAGGGATGGTTTAATGGTAGGAACTTACAGTGATTGTTAAACCATGACTATTTTATTCTTCTTGAAAGAGTAAATCTATCTAAAATCTCCATGCTATATGGACAAGCTAACCAACCTACTGTTCTCCAACCATACAACATCAAATACATAAGGAAGTCAGTGATTGTTCGTATAAGAGTATCTCTGATATGAAAGTTCTACTTGAAAATGTCATATGCCTGGAACCTCATCTTCCACAATTGTTTCAATTCCATAATAAGAGGTTGTAAGAATATATCCAACTTCTCATTTAAGTTTTCTATCCCAAGGCCAAATATAGTTCAGAATATATATTGCTCCTTCATACACAACCATGGCAGCATATTGCACAAAGTTACTATGACTAGCCATGATGAATATTATTGGCCTGATTCCCCAAAAGATTGAAACCCATTAGTATAAACTCTTAGTCAAACATTTTGAATTTCAATTGCAAAATCTAGATATGTATGATCGAAATCCTTTAAAGTAGGAGAGTTTGAGTAATGAATCATAATATCATTTTCAATCTCATGTTCCGCAAGCCACCTCATAGCTTTAGTTGTGGCATTAGATGTGTAGAATCTTTTTAATCTATCAGTGAGAGGGAAGTAATATATTTTTCTTATATAGAATATTGATTTTTCATCTCTTACAACTTACTTAGCGTGCCCTCTTATAATGAGGATGTACATAGAACTTTCAACTGTTTAGCTCACTATCTTCACCCTAATATATCATTTAATGATTGTTACAATAATCAATCTTTTCAACTAGTAGGCCCATACCTTATAGTAGCTTATCGATACTGTAGAAGTTCTCAGTTGCCATATTACCGTCTAGTAGAATCTCTTTCATGTATGATACCAATTGATCTAAATTTTTATTAGTCATATGGTTCTCAGACTTCATGTTCATAACTAGAGCAACATGTGACAACAACAACGTATGACCTTTACAACCAAGCCATAACTCTTTACCAATTAAGCCATAAGTCCTTACTAACAACACTAAGCATATCATAAAATTTCTGAGCTTTCAAGTTTGGAGGTTGTTTCGACTCTTGAAATGGAGTAAATTCAGGACCAACAGCATCGAACGCCATAGCGTGGTATGTAGTTGAAGTGTCCACATTATCCATTTCTTGACTAATGGTATTTTGACTGCTGGTAACATCTACTTGTGTTTCCCTAAGACATTCCCAAACGTAATAATCCTTTTATAAGTTTAAACCTATCTCATTCAAAAATGCAAAGTCTATGTAACCATGAATGAATACTGTTGATTCATATATTTATAAAAATTTAAATAACATCTCCTTACAGTTCTTTAAGTGCACTAAATGAAAAATATGGTAAATCATGTGACTTACACTCGTGTAAGGTAATCATATGAATCAACACATTTTTCAATATTCACTTAGAGAACATTAAAGAGATACCATAGAATTTCTACATATCTATGATTTGCAATTATGAACATCAAGTTAACAATATAGAGATTGTACTTTTAAACTATCCATCGGGATAATTCAGTGACTCCTCACTATCCAGTAAGAGAGCCATCAAATGAGCTTTTACGATTAACTATCATATAAATTACATTCCAGAGCAACATGGATATTAGAATGGACATGCTTTCTAAGCACAAATGGATATTTTAATTAACATTTTCATAATTTTGAAATGTAATAGCATTCGGATCAACACTATGTATTGTCATTACAAATCTAAAGAATTCTAATCACCATGTATTCAAATTCTTAGTTTTAGTATCTCTTTTTATTTCAGCAATCCATTTATAACTATGTTTTATCTTATAAGAACATGAGACCATGATACTAAAATTTTTTCATAAAAATAAAATAAATAAAAGCTAGATCATATTCAGAGTTGGATGAGATCACAAGCTTATTTTTAACATCTAAATAACTTCATTTTTACTATAAAGATCACCTTTTGAAGGTAGGTTGGTTACACATCCTTATTTTTGACATCTAGATTTGCTTAGACATAAAATGACCTTGAGAACTAATATGTAAGGTTTTTTTTTTTTTTTTTACTTGATTAGGCAACACCTAATTCTTTATGAATCCAAAATTTAGTCAAACTAAAACATAATGTTAGTCAGAATTTCTCTCAATAGTCATGTAAACACACCATATAAAAGCAAAATTATTATAAAATAAAGTTTTATAATGCATGAACAAACACAAAAATAGAAAAAGCTACTAAAAAAGGAGTAGCATGAAAACGATATAATTACTAGCACTTTTAGTATAAAATAGTAGTAGCGGACGGTATAATAGACAAAACAAAAAAAACCAATGCAACAGAACTTTGATAGTTACACCAGATGATAGGTATTAGTAATTATCTAAAATTATACAGATCAAATAGAAGCTTCCAACTACAATTCACAAAGCAAAGGTTATTCAAGTCTCAATGGTAGTCAACAAAGGTTATTCAAGTTTCAGTGGTAGCCAACAACATTTTATAATCTTATGACAACTCTATTCTAGCAAGCACATGATAATGTCATCAATCAAAGTCATTATATGAAATCTATGAGTTGAAAAAAGATTGAATATACCAACTCTATGATGATTTAAAGTACTATATTTTCTAATTAGTTATCATGTTCAATTTAATTCAAATTTAATGATTTTAATTGTGAACATTAAACAACATTTACAATATTAGTAATTCTTAACCTTCATGAAAATATAAGCATTGTTGTAAAGATCATTTAATTTGTTGTTGAAATAAACATCATGATCACTTTAATGTGGGGAATAGAAAAACATTCAAGAAAATAATTAGAAGAAACAAATTGATGAAAACAAAGCTTTTTTTTTTTTTGTTCTCTCTTTTATTAACTAATTTATATTGCAAGAATTATTATCCATCTTGTTTCACCAACCTATCTCCCATGTCTAACCTTATAGGCTTATACATAGCTATTAGCATCATTTTGATTTTTATTTAATAAATTTCATAAATTTACAAAATAAAGAGAAACAAAGGACAATTATACATATAATGTTGACTTTGGTTCTTAGTTGTAAATCAATTTGTCTCTCTCTTTATATTCACTTGTGTCTTCAATTTATGATTGCACAAAAGAAAAAATAAAAAAGAAGAGGGCTCTTGAAAAGTCTTTAGGATATGCCTTTCTATTTTATCCTAAATTCATGCTAGTGTCTGTCTTTAATATAACTTTGAAAGCTATAATTTCATGGTGTTGCACTCTATTTCATCGTAAAAATGGTTCAATACACAAGTAAAAACATATATATATATATATATGATAGAACTCATAATTTTGCACCATTTGAAAACTAAAGAAAAGTAAAGATTAATAATCATAATTTTTAATAATTTTTACCTGAATTCATTATTTCAATTAGTTTTCTCATATGTAAATCAAGTTATAATTCATAAAAACAAATAAAAGAGAGAAACTAGCCATTTTTCTTTGAATTGATGGGTTGGAACTCATCAATAATGAAGGATGAGCCAACTCATCAAATACTCTACTGGAATTGATAGGTTTATTTTTATCCTAAGACATATAATATATATAAAGAGAATGGAGAGAAGAAGGAGAGGGAATGAAGGAGAAGAAGAAGAAGGAGAGAGAAATAAAGAAAAAGAAGGATAGGGAACCAAGGAGGAGATGGAGAGGGAGAGGGACAGGGGAAAGAGAAATCAAGAAGATTTTTTTTTTTAATTTTCTTATCTGTCCAACACTAGAAGTAAAAACATAAGAAGCAACAAAACAATGAAAATTATTATCGTTTAAAACATCCATTAGTAAGTAATTAACTAACAATAAAAATTCATTGGCAATTACCAATGCACCAAATTACCAATGCAAAATCACCCATTGATATATACCAACGGAATATTCCATTGATAATTTACTAACAAAACCAAATTCGTTGGTAACTGATTTCAGTGTATATTTACTAACAGATTTTAATCCATTGGTAATTATCGATGAACAACTGCCTCTTGGTAATTACCAGTGGACAGAAATCCATTAGTAACTACCAACCAATCTCAAACTTGTTGGTAATTACCAATGGCTATTCTAATCATTAATTGAATGGTATGGACACCTGTCAAAATTTACCATCAAAATGTAATCTATTGATAAATTTCATTAATAATCCATTGGTAATTGGTTACTAAACTTCGTGAAAAAAAAAAAGGTCCAAATTTACCAATGGATTGTATCCATTGTTAAATCTATCACAAAATTTAAAATAGCAAATCCGTTGCTAATCCGTTAATATTTACTAACAAACTCTGTCCATTCGTAAATAATTATTTTTTTGT
Organism: Omphalea diandra; assembly: GCA_949677035.1. Taxonomy (NCBI): domain Eukaryota; kingdom Viridiplantae; phylum Streptophyta; class Magnoliopsida; order Malpighiales; family Euphorbiaceae; genus Omphalea; species Omphalea diandra. Next base: position 2,606 of record CATIWR010265954.1, on the reverse strand, counting down.
GGTGATAAAAATCTTACTTAAGATTCATAATATCACAAAAAAAGATTAAATGGATTGATTATATTATCCCTTGAAAAAAATTTATTAGAAAATTAGAAAATAAAAATTGAATTAATATCTTTTCATCTCAAAATTTAGAAAAAATTTTTAAATAAAATACTTTTAATATTAATATAGAAAAACTTAAATTTTAAATTTGCCTAAGGCCCTAAAGATATTGGACATGTCCTTATATTCATAATTTAGCATTTTATTGTTCTAAATATTAACACTTGACTAATCCTTCTTGAGAATATTTTAAGAGCATACTCCACATCTATCAAGTGGATTCATAAATATTTACTATTTTTAAATATTAATTTTAAAATTTAAAATCAAACACTTAAAAAAGAATGCATTTCTTTAATTACTTTTACTAACCCTTAGAAAAACATATAATAATCACGAATGCAAGTATAAATCCTAGGAGTGCTTCTATATATGCACTGGAAAAAATTTACCATATTTATATCATCTACCATTTCTTTTTTCAATTATTTTTCACTATTTTTTTATGCAAATGTGTTATCCACCATCTTTTACCACCAACTCATGATCTCAACTATTGTGTATGAGTTCCTTAATGCGATCAAGAGGCCTTGAATTGAGAAGAATGCTAAAACTAGTATCAAATTTGATATATCCAAGGCTTATGATAGGGTGAATTAGTTTTTCCTTCAAGCTATTATGAATAAAATGGGGTTTCATCAAATTTTATTCAAATGGTAATGTAATGTATGTTAATAGTAACTTATGCAATATTGTTTAAAAGGGAAATAACTCCTTTTTTCACCTCTTTAAAAGGCCTCAAACAAGGAAATCCTTTATCTCCCTATCTCTTTTTGTTCATCACTAATGCCTTCTCTACCTGCATTAGATATGTTATCTCCTGCAATGTAATTCAAGAAATGGAGCCGAATAGAAGAAACACTCCTTTGTCTCATTTGCTCTTTGCAGATGACACTTTCTTATGCTTAAATGCATGCTTCTAAAAAATTGAGAAAGTTAAAAAGATTCTCTCTAGATTCCATGAAACATGGAGTTAACTCTTTAATTTTAAAAAGTCTATTATCTTTTTTGGCAAATCTGTCCCTCAGGTGCTCAAAGATCAAGTCCAACACTTCCTTGGAATGAAATTAATAGAGATTAGAGACAAAATATTACACCTTGCATTCTGGAGAAGTTGAAATGGAAGATTGAGAATTAGAGCCACATCTTCCTATCACAAGGAGGTAGAGATCTGATGTTAAGGTCAGTGTAAACTGTTATCCATACTTTTAATTTTTCCTATTTTCTCTTGTAAAAATCTCTATGTTATAAAATTAATTCCATTTTAACCAAATTTTGGAGACATCAAAACATTGATGTTAGATGAATATGTCTTAACAATTGGAAGGTTTCACAAAACCTAAAGCACTGAGAGGGATGGGATTTAGAAAAGTATATGATTTTAACCTTGCCTTGGACCCAATTCTACTTGGGCCAAATTGATCAAACATTGTATTTCCCCAATAGATCCCTTTGAGATGCTAAAATTGGGTATAAGGCATACTGGAGTTAGAGAGCTTACTAACAGTTAGATCCATCCTTCAAATGGGAACTATTAGGCAAATAAATGATCGTAAATCTACATTTTTATGGGATCAACCTTAGATTCCTTCTCTCCTAAAATTATAGATTTCATCCTCCAAACCTTTGCAGTGTAACATTCACAAGGTGTGTGAAATGGCAATTAGGATTGAACTACCCTGTCACTACACATTTCCCCCTTAAAAATCTCAACCATCCTAATCACTCCCATTTGCAATCCTTAAGAGTAAGATATATGGATTTGGTCTCCTAATAGGTTTGGCTAAGGAAAAATTCATGTACTTCTCAAGGGTAGCATTCTCTTCTACTAGATCTAATCCTGCCTTCTGGAAGTTTATCTAGAATATTAATTTTCCAATAAAAATAAAGATGTTTGTATAGAAAGTCTTGAGACATAATGTTGGACTAAGGATAGTTAATCCTAAGTTTAGAACCTCTTTTGATTTTGACAAAGGAGATTGATCATTACTAATATTTTTATTAAGTGTTGATTTTGCAGAAAAATAAGTCTCTCAAGTTAGGGTCAAATTGTCACAGTATAATTCGCGGTCCGAGTTGCGCCAGAGTCGAGACCGCAATTTTCAAAGAACTCCAAATGATAATCAATTCCACAATCGGAGCTTAACAATAAATTATATCTAGTTGTTACTATTAATTTGCAAAATCATTAATAAAGATATATAATTGATTAATATTTTATATTTTTAGTTAAATAAATTAAATCAAAATAAAAATATAATAAAATAATATATTTTCATATTTAAAATAAATATTTTTTCAAATTTAGAATGCTATAATTATTAATTTATATCTATAAAATCTTAAGAATCATTCTTTGCTAGCATTAAACTATGGAGAATTTGATCACGTAGATTATTCATTTGAAGTGCTCCACTTCCTTGATGATTTGTGAGTTTTTCTGATACATAAAATGCATGTTTCTAAAACATAATATATATTAGGGATCAATGAATAAA
>CATIWR010265945.1:0-108974 GCA_949677035.1 Omphalea diandra | reverse complement strand
TATATATATATATATATATATATATATATTTGCACTAGTAATAGGCCTTCATTCTTCTTTTTAGAGAAGAGTGTTGTGTCTACCAGACCCTTAAAGAACCCTTTCTTTACAAAAAAGTTCCTCGACCTTTAATACCAAGCTCTTGGAGATTGCTTTAAGCCATATAGGGCTTTAATGAGCTTGAACACATGGTTAGGAAAGCAATGGCTTTCAAAACCAATGGTTTGTTCAACATATACTTTTTCATCAATATAGCCATTAAGAAAAGCACTTTTGACATCCATTTGAAATAAATTAAAATTCATATGAGATGTAAATGAAAATAAAATCCTAATAGCTTTTAGTCTTGCTACTAGTGTAAAGGTCTCATCAAAGTCAATTCCCTTTTCTTAGTTATAGCATTTGGCTACTAACCGAGCTTTATTTCTAACAATGGTTCCATGCTCATCAAACTTATTCCTAAAGACCCATTTGATTTCAATATTGGAATGATTATGAGGTCTATGAACTAAAGTCTACACTTTGTTCCTCTCAAACTGATTGAGTTCATCTTGCATAGCAAGTATCCAATGTTCATCTTTAATGGCCTCATCTATGGTCTTAGGTTCAATATGATCTAGTTGTTACCCGACTTGATGGATCACCAATGATGAGATCTCTTAGATGATCTTTCTTAAAGACTTAGTCCTTTTCTAGCTGAGTTTACTCTTTATTTGGAGTAAGAAGAGGTTGATTTGTATTTTCTTCACTCTTTATTTCTAATGGCTTGTCTATATTATTTCCTTCTTTTCCAATGTTTAGCTCACTTATAGGACCTATAAGATCATTAACATCTTTTTCTATTCTTAAAGAAGTGGGGTCAAATTCATCAAATACAACATGCATAGACTCCTCTACAATAAGTATTCTCTTATTGAACACTTTAGACCCTTTGTTGGTAGTAGAGTATCCAACGAAAATTCCTTCATCATATTTGGAGTCAAATTTACTAAGATTGTCTTTAGTGTTTAGAATAAAACACTTGCAATTAAAGACTCTAAAGTATGCAATCTTCGACTTCCTATTGTTCCATACTTCATAAGGAGTTTTCTTCAACAAGGGTCTTACTAAGACTCAATTTAAGACATAGCATGAAGTGTTTACAACTTCATCCCAAAATTACTTAGGAAGATTATACTCATTTAACATAGTCCTAGCCATTTTTTAAAGAGTTATGTTCTTCTTTTCTACCACACCATTCTATTATGGTGTTCTAGGAGTTGAAAATTTATGTCAGATGTCATACTCAACATAAAAGTTATGAAACTTAGCATTCCCAAACTCTCCCTATGGTCACTTCTAATAGAATAAATTTTCAAATCCTTTTAGTTTAGAATTCTCTTAGCAAAGATCTTAAAAGCATCAAAATAAGAGTCCTTATGATGAAGGAACAACACCCATATATACCTCGAGTAATCATCAACTATGACAAATGCATAATGCATGCCTCCAAGTTAGATACACTAGTGGGTCTAAGTAGATCGATGTGAAACAATTGCAAAGGTTTAGATGAACTTACCTTGTTCTTGGCTTTGAATGAATATTTGACTTGTTTTCCTTTTTAGCATGCTTCATAAACTCCTTCCTTTGCAAACTTGATTTCAAGAGGACCTTCAACCAAGTTTCCTCTTCTTAACTTATTGAGGAGTTCCATCCTAGAATGTCCTAACCTTCTATGCTAAGTTTTGCCTTCATCCACTATAAAGACTAAATACTTTGCATTATGGTTAATGAGAGAATTTATATCAATGACATAAATGTTATGAATTCTCCTACCAATGAATAAAATTTTGTTGTCACTCATCCTTGACACATAGCATGTTTGCGATTCATACATAACTCTAAGGCCTTTGCCATAAAGCTTACTTACACTCAGTAGATTGTGTTTGAGTCCATTAACAAGTAATACTTTATTAAGGATAGGTAAGTTAACATCCTTACTAACTTGACCTATGTTAATGACTTTAGCTTTTTCATTGTCTCCCAAAGGATACGTTTCCAAATCCTTTAGTCTTCTCTAATTATGTGAAGAACTTCCTTTCTCCTGTCATGTACTTTGGACATCTACTATCAAGATACCACTCTTGCTCTCAAACTTAGGATTCTAAGCACATTTATAAAATAAAAAGAATCAAGTCTTAACTACCTAAATCTTCTTAGATCTTAGGGCTTAACTCTTCCCATTTGATCATCAAGCCTTCTAAAATGGCAGTGTGATAAGCAATATGGCTATAAATACCATAGTAAAAACAATCACCATTAAAGTGAGCAATTGTTTTATTTTTAAGTAGAGCAAGCATATACCGTTTGTGAGACTTATAACTCCTTTGAGCCATATTTCTAAAAGTGTTTCTCATATGAGGAATTCTCTTACACATTCATGCTTATGCCAATTTTTGTGCCTTTGGACACTTTGCCTCTTGGGCTTGTATGAATGATACTTATAGGCATAATTTGCTCTAGGAGGAGCACGTCATGGTTGTGTGTGAACATGTTGTGACTTAGCCTTTATGCTATTTATCTTGGCATTTCCTATTTAGGAAACTTTTAGCATTTTAATGTGGTTAGGTATACTAACTTCCTTAGCCTTAATAAAGACTATTTTGGAAGTTGAAGGAGCAGTAGAAATAGATGCATTATATCATAATCCATACTTAATAGATGGGCTCCTTTGAATTTCAAGGATGGAGTCTAATTTCTCCTTACCTTTAATGAATTTTTTAAGGCTATCTTTGACCTTAGAATTCTCAGCTATGAGAGACTCAACCTCCTTAGCCAAAGTTTTTCTACTCTTAGCATAATCTTTTAAAGATTTATTCTCTTTCTTAAGAGAGGAGGTGTTATACTTAGGAGTCTCAACTTTCAAGGCGAGCTTGGTAATAATAAAATATAATTCATCTCTATAATTAGAATCAAGGGGATTTACCTTATGATCACTATCGCTGTCATTATCATTGCTAGAGGAGTGGTCACTCGAGGAATCATCTAACTTCTCCTTAGTTGCCATTAGACAAAGGTTGGCTAGCTCCTTTTTATTATCCTTCTCATCAAGTTCAGAGTCACTAGTACCATTTTAAGTAGTTTTATACACTTTCTTAAGTAGCTTTATACACTTTCTTATCTTTCTTGGAGGTGTGTTTCCTGGCAGGAACTTTGTTCTTTTTCACCTTGGGACAATATGACTTTATGTGCCCTCTCTCATTGCATCTATAGCAAATGAGTTGGCTCTAGCTACCTTTCTTCTTGTACCTCTCTGCCTTTTTGCTCTTTTGATTTGAGAGAAATCTCTTTATTTTATTTGTTATGAGGGCAAGGTGCTCATCTTCACTACTGTCTTCATCATCACTAGAAGAAGAAAATGGTAGCAAACAAGAAAAAGATGCAGATTCAGAGTGTACCTCTTTGGCAATGTGTCCCATAGTTCTTTTACTGATAAACACATTTGTAGCTTAGCGTACTGAGATTTATGGATTGCCCATTGTAAATTTTCAAGAGGATGTGAAATTGGTGCTTTATTTTTCAAGATTTTGAATAGTGCTTGAATGACTATTGGTGAATTTCCAATGCCTATTGAAGGTGACCTTAATGACTATTACATTATTGAGATTGTCATTTTGAAAGGTCCAAAGATCTTAGCTCTACCTAGGAACTTTTCAAACACCCATTAGTTGAATCGAATGCCCATGTTGAGATCTTGAGAATTTTGCTTAAGTCAAGTCACTTATTCTAATGTTTGTTGCGAAATTGCAACACCTTTTGAAATGTCTAAATCCACTCTCATTGTGAAATTGTAATGCCCATTGTGAGGAGTTTTTGCACAGCTTAAGTATTGAGTTATCCAATGCCTATTGTGCTTTGGGAAAAATGCTATTTATATTGGCCTTATTGCACCAAGAAGGGGGGTTGAATTGGTGGGAGATTAAAAATTTTGGAGGAAGGGTAAGGAGATTAGATGAATAAGGAGTAGAGAAATAGTACATAAGATGTTTATAGTGGTTTGAGTGATAACAAACCCCACATCTATTAATTCTTCATAATTGGGTATTTAACTCAACTAAAATGACATTTCCAAGCTCACATCTAACTTATACAATTTATGTTTTATGGCTCACACATAACCCTTACAATATTTTGTTTTTAGGCTCACACAAAATCTCACTTAAGTGTTTTGTACAAGTTCAGACTTCAACCTAATACAAAGTTTTGGAAGCTAGGCTAACTGTCAACCTAATTACAAAGGTGTTTAATGCTAACACCAAACAATCAATAAGAATGAGAAGAAGGAGTAGCAAATTTGCAAGAGTTTGATTATAATAAATGAAATTCTCTTCCATTTATATTTGTTTAGTGGAGTATTTATAGCTAACATCTACTAAAGAGATGTTAGTCACAAACTATCCTTAATTCTCTAAGAGAATCTAGGTAGATTTTGCATTAAATGTCTGTCAGACAAAAGTTACGGTCGTCACTAGCACTTCGCAATCGCGATTTTCCAATTTATGCTAGGAAGCTTGTAATCGTGGTAAAGAACCTCGTTCTGTGTCTAATGGCTATTCTACATGTCCTTCACCCATTGGTCACTCAATAAATGTAGTCGTTGTGTTTGACCAACAAATTAAAAGTCGCAGTCACAATTTAATTCCTTCTTGGGCGCAATAGAAGCTGCAAATTCTTCTGTTTGGTAAGGAGACAACACTTTCTTGAGTCGCAGTCGTGACAGATGCTTCACCCTTGTGATTTTTGATATTTCAACGGTTGCCTTAGATACTTGGCATAATTTGGTTGCAGATCTGGTTCCTTCTATTTAGCTGTGAAATTCACGGTCGCAACTTCAGACGCTAACACTATCGCGATTCTCTCTGTAAGTCAATCAAGCTATCCTTGGCTAAATCGCATCTCTAAATTTGTCTGCGAATTCTTTTAGCCTAACTTCATCCATCCTTGTTATAAGTTCACGGTCATGAATTATAGGTTCTTGACCACAAAATTGGATGTTTTCCTCAAAGTTAGAGATTTAGCCTTCCATTCAACTTCCAATGAGAAACTAACTTATATACTACAAAACAACACTTGAGAAAGCATTAGAACTAATCAATCTCCATTGTCAAGATCAAAAGAGGCTTATGACTTAGGTTTGACCAACTTAGTCTAATAATCTCCCCCTTTTTGATGTTGACAACTTAAATTGATTTTACTTAAAGAAAATGAATTGCAACAGTATGAAGTTGGGATGGTTAATGATTTTTAACAAACTTATTGATAAAAATATTCAAAAAATTTTAAGTTTGAAAAAGGAATGCTCCTATTGCTATGTCTCCCCCTTAACTTATGTTTCCCCTTATGCATATTACTATTCTCTCTTCTTTTGGCAAGATCAAAAAGAGGGTAAAGTGTAAAGATTGAATGAGGTGCATAAATTGAGATGGAATAAATAAGTATAAGATCAAATAAGTATGGATCAATCAATCAAATAAGTATAAGAATTAAATAAGAGCAATCACATAACATATGGATCAATTAATTTATAAAGGATAAGAACGACACTTTTATTTATTTGAAATTATGGGATCATAATCTTTTCATAAAGAAATAAAGGAAACAATAAAGGAAAATATAGAAAGCTAAGAATAAGCTAGAACATTAAAGAAGTATCATCATCTCTAGAATCATCTGATGCTTCATTTGCCCCTTCACTTTGAGCTTTATTGCCCTCCTCTTCCTCTTCACCATCCTCTCCTTCAGGTGTGTCCTCCAATCCTCAAAGTCTGAGAGGTGGCAAGGGGTGGCACCAACTTTCTCTTTAAGATATACCAAATCACTATAGAGGTGGGAGAGTAGGGCAAATCTTTTCTTTATCATCCTCATCATCTTATCAAGCTTCTTGTTGATAGAGGCAAAAAAGATTTTAGCTTTGGGATTAGGTAGGGGAGGTGGAACAGAATGAGTCCCTTCTTAGATAACTAGCATCTTCCTTTTAGTGGCTTAGGAACTCTTTAATTTCTTTGCCCTGAAAGCACCTAATAAATATGTGTATGTATCAAGGTGTATGGCTTTGACATTAATGAGGTAGGATAGGTCTAGAAAGTTTAATGATGGAAGAAACTTCTTAGTAAGGAATTTTTTCATTTTCCTTACTAAGAGTACTGACATAACGGTAGATGGCAGTAACATGTGAGGGAAGAAGAAACTGACTCTTAGGTTTTGTACTCACATGGATCAATTGATCTACAGTTTGTATTGGTTTGTTCTTAGTGAGATAGAAGAGAAAAGCTAAATCCTTTTGGGATACTTTCTCGTTACCATCACTTTTTATATTAACAAAGAAGGTGATGATATGATAAAGTAGCCAAAAGGGTAGGGTATGAATGTACTTGGCTAGGGAGGTCTTAGGGTCATGTTTGGTCTCAATAGAAATTTCAGACCAAAATTCAAAGTCGATAATGTCAAGGGCGGAGATGATGAATAAAATTTCATCCCTAACTTAAAGGTTAAAAACATTTGAAAGTTGTTCAAAGGTAATGTAAAAAGGATCCTCAAAGGCTCAGAATACTAACCTATATTGTTCAGCATGTGATTTCTCTCTCCGACTTAAAGTTACAATGCACATAAACTCCTGCACTATCTCCTGGTATCTGAGCTCGTCATGATAAATGAATTTGTTCCACCCCAAATTTGATAGATACACATGAATTTCATCTTTAATCCCAAGAGACTTAAGAAGAAATGTGGAGGGAATTTTATTCGGTTGGATTATCTTAGAGGAGTTTGCCTTGTATCGATCCTTCTCCTTCTTTGTGATCCCTTTCATCAGGATTAGATGGTTGGGCTACTGCCTTTCCCTTCTCTGCTCTGGAGGCTTTCTTAGGGGCCATTATAGATGGAAGAGAGTTTGAAGAAGATTTAAAGAATAAGAATGAAGAGGGAAGAAGTGATTTGGCAAATGTGAGTTAAACACTATTTTAAGGGTTTAAATAGGCTATAAAAGGGTGTAAAAATGGTAACAAGCAGTTAAAAATTCATTTAATGAAGGGTTACAAATGGTTGACAATCAAATCAGTTAAATGCATGGCAGTTACTTAAATTTGTGATCACGATAAGCAAGTCCTAACTGCTAATTATGAAATCTCTAAGTAATGGATAAAAAATCCTTAGGAAACGGCGTGTCAATGGTTAAAACATTTGAAATTTAAATAAATTCGATGTGGGAATGAAAGTAGCGACCGCGAATTGATGGTTAATAGATGAATTGATAATTACCTCTAAATTGCGACTGTGAATCAAGGAATAACGACCTTAAATTACAAGGCAAGAAAGATGACTAAGAAAAAATAGGATTTGACTATCTAAGATGTGATCCATTTAATGTATTGATGTTTAATTCATGCAAATTGGCATAAAGAGACACAATTTCACACAGAATTAAGACATCCAAAGAAATAAACAATACATATATCACATATAGCAATCAATCAATAAAGAATAATGCATCACACAAAGAGTATTCTAATAAGATTAAGGAACTGCCATCAAGCATACCTAAGTCTCTCTTAATGAAGTTTATCCTTTCTTCATTGAGAGGTTTAGTGAAAATGTCCAAAAGTTGATAGTTAGTGTCTATAAATTCCAACACTACATCACCATTTTGGACATGATCTCTAAGAAAATGATGCCTAATGTCCATATGTTTACTCTTAGAATGTTGGATGGGATTCTTTGAAAGATTTATTGCACTAGTGTTATCACATTTAATGGGAATGTGATCAATGACTTTGCCTTAATCCTTTAATTATTATTTCATCTAAAGCACTCGAGTGCAATAATAACTCGTAACTACATATTCAGCTTCAATGGTGGATAAGGCAACTAAAACTTGCTTCTTACTAAACCAAGGCACTAAGCATTCTCCTATGAATTGGCAAGTTCCTAAAGTGTTCTTTCTATCTAGAAGACTACCGACATAATCTGCATCCAAATAACCTATAAGACTAAATGATGAATCTCTAAGTTACCATAAACTTAGATGCAATGTGCCATGTAAATATTTAAAAATTCTTTTAACAACATTAAAATGAGGGCAAGATTGAAATCTAGCACACATGCATAAACTAAACATTATATCAGGTTTAGAAGCAGTAAGATAGAGTAGAGAATCAATCAAACCTCAATATCTCTTCTAATCAATCGACTTACCCGATTCATCTTTGTCTAACTTGATGGTAGCACTCATTGGTGTCTTTGCTACTTTGCATCTTTTCATACCAAATTTCTTGAGTATGTGTGTCTTTTGTGTATTTGACTTGGTTAATGAAGATCCCTTCTTTAGTTTGCTTGATTTACAGGCCAAGGAAAAATTAGAGCTCTCCCATCATGCTTATTTCAAATTCCCTAGACATACACTTAGCAAAATCCTTATAAAGAGATTCATTAGTAGCACTAAAAATGATATCATCAACATATATTTAAACTATTAGTATATCATGATTATGCCTTTTAACAAACAAAGTAGTATCAACCTTTCCCTTTTCAAAATCATTTTATAAAAGAAAAAAAACTAAGTCTTCCATACCAAGCTCTTGGAGCTTGTTTCAAACAATATAAGGCTATATTCAATTTAAAAACATAATTTGGAAAGATATGAGATTCAAAACAGGGAGTTTATTTAATATAAACTTCCTCCTCAATGACACCATTTAAAAATGCACTCTTAACATCTATTTGAAAAGTTTGAAATTCATGTGACATGCATATGCTAAAAGAATCCTAATGACCCCTAATCTTGCTATTGGGCCATAAGTTTCATCATAGTCAATGAATTTCTCTTGGTTGTAACCCTTAGCAACCAATCTAGCCTTATTTCTAGTGATGAATCCTTGATCATCTAACTTATTCCTAAGCACCCATTTACAACTTATAATAGGGTGTTCCTTAAGCCTACAAATAAGTTTCCATACATTGTTTCTCTCAAATTGGTTGAGTTCTTCTTGTATAGCAATCACCAACTCTCATCATCAAGAGCCTCATCAATAGATTTTGGCTAAAATTGAGAAATAAAAACAAGATTACTATCTAAAGTATTAAGTTGTGATCTAGTACTTACACCTGTGAATGTATCACCAATGATTAGGTCCTTAAGATGATGCTTGAAGAATCTTCAATCCTTAAGAAGATCTTGGTTTGGTGTTTCCACTTATTGATGTTGAGGTTCCTTATCTGCTCTTGATGATTTGCTTTCATCATAATCTTTATCCAACCCTCTTGTAGTAGGCTGTAATTCTAATTTCTCAAAATTACCTACAATATCATCAATAAGAGAACCTTTTCCAGGATCAAGCTTACTAAAGTCATCAAAAAAAAAATTTATGGATTCTTCAACTACCATTGAACTCTTATTAAAAACCCTATAGGCTTTGCTAGTGGTGGAATAACCTAGGAAAATGCCTTTATTTGTTTTTGAATAAAATTTTTTAAAATTATCCTTGGTATTTAAGATATAACACTTACATCCAAATACTCTTATGTATGATAACTTAGGTTTTTCTACCATTCCAAAGCTCATAAGAGGTTTTATTAAGAATGGGTATTTTAAAAACTCGATTTGCAATATAACACAAAGTATTTATAGCTTCGGCCAAAAAGTAATTAGGCAAATAAATACTCATTGAGCATAATTCTAGCCATCTCCACTAGTGTCCTATGTTTCCTCTCTACAACACCATTGTTGGACTAGGGTAGTTAACCCAAGTCTTGGACCTCTTTTGATCTTGACAAAGGAGATTGATCATGTCTAATATTTCAAATAAGTGTTATTTTGTAGCCTTTAGTTTTTATCTAAAGTTGGACGTTGGATGAAGCTCGAAATTTCTCAATTATGAAAAATGACTTCTAAATTGTGACCGCTACTTTGCATTCGCACCGCGATATATGAAGAAGCATTGCTAGAAAGCAGATACGCAAAATTGCGGAGCCATTCTCAGCCGCAATTCATCTAAATGACAAAGTCTAAAATTGACAGACGAATTCGCAGTATGTGTCACACCCTAGTCACGATCACGAATTTCAAAGTGACTCAAGAGGGAAGCAAGTCCACAGTCACATCATGACACGTGTTCCAATAGACAGTTAGAAGTCAAAATTCGCAAAGGCATCTTGTTAGTAGCGACCGTGAATTTTGAAGAAGAAGATAACCATTTTTAGCAGATGAATTTGTGTCCTATGTCGCATCCTGTATAAGAAAGCTCGCGACCGCTACTTATGAAAGTAGGTAAAAGAGTAACAACTATATTTTCCTGGTGAACTAATCAGAAGCTGCCACGTAGACTAGTTGTTAGACACAAACAAGATTTTCCTTCAGAAATTTGGATTTTGCAACCGTAAATTGAGACTGTCAAGTATTTAATGCAAAATTGTCAAGCATGTCTCAAAGATTTGATGAGTTATGTTATGCAACATCTCTTTGGTGAAGTTTGGCTATAAATACTCCATCAAACAGCCATGAAGAAGGTTACTAAGAAATTTATTACAAGTAATTAAGCTATTAATCTTTGCTACTCATTTTCTTCAATTTTCTTTATGAAATTGTAAGTGTTAGGTGTGAGCATTAAACAACAAGTTGTAAGGTTATAGTGTTAGCTTGTAAAAACCCTTCAAGAAAAGTTTAAGTGTGAGTCTAATGAAACACTTAAGTGAGGTTGTGTTAGCCTAAAAACACATTATTGTAAGGTTGTATGTGAGCCATATTGTATAAGTTAGGTGTGAGCTTGAAAACACCTTGAGTTAGTGAAATACCCAATTGATAGATTGGGGAGTGGACGTAGGGTCAATTATACCCGAACCACTATAAATCATTGTCTCATCTCTACTCATTCTTTTTCCCCTCTTCTTTGTCTTTTAATTTTTTATATATCAATTCAACCCCCCTTCTTGGTCTCAAGGGACAACATTAACCAATACGTCGATATAAGGCAATGGGAAATTATCCTTAGGGCAAACCTTGTTTAACTCTTTATAATCGACACATATTATTACTCATCCATCTTTCTTAGGTACTGGTACTATATTGGCCAACCATTTTAGGTAGTCTACCACTTTTAAGAACTTGGCTCTTAATTACTTGAACACCTCCTCATTTACTAATCATGTTATTCTAGTTGCATCTACCTTAGCTTTTATTTTACCAATCTCAAATGTTAATAGGTAAGAATTTTCTTATTGGTAATCCATCAATCACCCCTAACATATCCTCATACGTCTATGCAAAGACTTATTAGTACTTTTTTAGTAACTGCTCAAACTTTCTCATTTATTTGAGTGTAGTGTTGCTTTGTAATGAGCAAAATTTAAGGAGTTTCTTATATAATAAGATTAAAAATAGTAGTATGCATATAATTAATGTTAAATATGCTTATGACATGATGTACATCATGCATTAAATCATTAGGAAAGACATCACATAAGTAAAAAAATTCATCATCCATTTCTTTGAATTTTAAAATGAACATATGATCATCCTCGAACAAACTCGAGACTAGGACATCAACAGTATCATCGGTAGGGGATTCTTCTAAGGGCATATCTGGGGTGTCTCCTCTGTGGGGCCTTTTTTGTCTTCTTCTTTCTCTTTGTTTTGATTAGGAAGAGATTTCAAGCCACTATTAATTTACTGCACAATGCCTTCCTTAACCGTCTCATTAGTAGTAACCATTGCCCTAACAACCCCTTCAAACATTGCTTCATCATATCACTACCTAACTCAATTTTTAAGAAACTTTTCCATAAAGTTATTCCCTTTAGTAATCCTTTACTCTCTTTACCTTTACGTTTCTTGATGGCAACCCTTAATCTCTCTCAGTCTGAAAATATATTTTAATTATTTCTTTAATATCAACCAGGCCAATCCTATGTATCCTCCTTCTATAATGCTTCTCGACTCATTTGATCCCCATCCTTGATAGCTGGTTGGCTTTTGTGTAGCTTATTTATTAATTTCTTCTTCAATAGTCTTTTTATTCTTCTTCTAGAGCTAATCATCAAACTAACCTTACATAGTCCAAAAGGGATCTTTTTCCTCTCTCTTCTTTCCACCTAAGGAACACAACCTCCTTTCTTCTTCCTTACCTATTTGATTCTTTTTATCAGATGTCTTAGATTATCCTTCTACTCTACCTCTTTCTTTACTAATGTACTCTTGTTTAGAGAAGATCTCTTTTAAATCATCAAGAAAATCTTCCTCTAACTAGACCTCTTCTTTTTCTTCTTTTACCACTTCTCTTTCCATCAAGAAGAAATTAAAATAGGAAGGCCCGAAGATCTCTAACCCTAAGGTTATCTAGCTCTCTTGATAACCTAATCTTATTTTTGTTAATTGAGTGAGAGTACTAAAAAAACTCATAAATTCTTATTGTATTCTTGCCATGCCCTTATCCTAAAAGAAAATTCAGTTTCAAAATAATACTTACCACATTGGGGTTGACACCTCTTATATGTGATACTATAATGCTCAATATGGACACCACTTCTCCTATTCTAGCTCAAATAATGACCTCTTCTCCTTTGTATGGAATCTTTACTTTTTGATATAAGGTGAGGGGGCACTCCTTTTATAGAATGGTACCTAATAATAAGAAAAAGGTTATTAGGATATCCTACATTGTAAATTATACTATGGTCTTTATAACTATGGTATTTACCAAAGTCTTAAGGATCCCAATAAGTGGCCCTTTACTATCATCATATGCCCTAATAATACTCTTTTAAGCTTTAGATCCATCACGATCGTCCTAAACTTCAATAGTAGCTTTAATGGGCATATATTAGTTTTTAACCCATCATCTACCATGATACATGGTGTGCACTTTAGCTTTGATGAATAACGCCATATTTTGATCCTTTCCCTTAGGAGGTAGATCCTCATAAGTAAAAACCACCTTTCTTTTATTTGCATTTCTCACTAAAGTGACTACCTTTGTAATTGATGCCTCTCTAGAAATGGAAAGCCTTGATAAAGCCTCTATCATGGCTTTTTTGTGCTCTTTTGAGGTCATTAATAGCTCACATAGGATAATTTAGGTAGGCATCTTCTTCATCTACCTTAAAACTGCACCTTCCTCTTTCATCTCTTTTATTAAAGGTTGTTTCGCTTCTTTCTCTTTGTATAAGGCTCCTTATTGCCTCCATATTTAGATAATATTGGTCACTTCGAGTGACATGGCTAGCTAATGCCTCCACCTTCTCTTGATCTCTATCCTCCCAAACATTGATCTTATTCTTAAGCTTTTCTCTCCCTTTATTTAAACTTTCTCAAATAGATCTAATACCATCTTCGGTGAAACCAAAAACCTCTCATGGTAAGCACATAAGTTCAAATATGGTTCTTTAACTCTTGTAAATTTACGAATCCTTAGCATCTAAAACTTATTAGGGAGCTTTTCCTATTTTTGCATTAATAAGTCCTCAATATTAGTCCCTTGTTCTATCCTTTTGCATCTAAGGTCTTTTAGATCTTCTCTAATTATTTGACAAGCCCATCCATTTTGGCATTATCCTTATCGTCTCCCAAACCTTTATTTGATGTAATTGTTACACCACTCAATTCCTTTATAACTTTATTCTTACGATATTCCTTCATCCTAAACAAGTTGTCATTCATTACTAAAGGGCAGGTTATCCATTGGGTCTTTCCCCTTATCTATTCTATTTGAAGAGCCTCCTTTTTTTTTTTTTATGGTATCTCATTCAAGTACATTTGGACCTCCTCAATGACTTGCCCCTCTATTATACAACTAAATTATACTCATATTTTCTCTTTTAGCTCTGATTGGACTAATCAATTAGCTTGCTCCATTAGTAATCTGGATTCGATACTGGACTAGATGTCTCACTTTTCCTAGCCAATCTCTTATATTTTCTCTTTTAAGTAGGTCTAGGTGGAGTTATTATGGCTATAAAATAAAGATTATTGAAATGATGTTTGAACAAATAAAGTTATGCATGTATACATGTATGAATGAGAAGCTCACATTATTCACAAAAGTATAGATTCTTCCAACCTTATTCCTCTCTCACACGAGGTTTAATGGCTCTTTCCTAGGTATGTTCTTATTCAATTATCAATAGTGGATAAATAAATACATATAATCCCTCAGAGTAGGCAAGGTAGAGATCCTAAAAACACTACAAAAATAGGACTAAGATTTACATAAAAGAAACTTTTTTCAAATATATAGAGGAATATACATTAAAAGAAAATCACTATTTACATAGCAAAGGATAAGGTGTACATGAGTATTTAGATTTGTAGATAATATTTATATGGTGGAGAGTGAAGAATACAAAAATATTTACATCAAGATGATAATATTTACATGGAGGAAAGTAAGGGATACATATATATTTACATTTGGGGAATTCTTCTAACAAAGCTATATTATGCTTTTTAGGGATTTTCACCCTCATTTGAAAAGAATGCAAACATGAGGAATACCTTATTCTGAAACTAATATGGTTCTTACATGTGCCCATTAGTTCAAGGAATTATTATAGTAAATGGCTTTCTTAAACTTAGGGGATGGTTATGATATACTCCTTATTTGACATACTAGAAGGTACTTGGCTTGTGAGTAATGAATCATTTGCACTATCGCCTAAACCTAAATAAAGCTTAAGTCTTAAGTTTGGAGAACTCATCAGTTAACTAAAGGGTGAACATAGTGCTCGTATAGTATGTAAATTCTACATGAATGAAATGGACATTATGAGATTATGATGTGATGTCCATTTTGTTAGTCTCTAGTGGAGTCACCACTATGAGCATCCTCGAGGTTTTATGGTTATGCTTAAATGAGTAGAATCTTACTTACATCTCCTAACATTTTATCGACCATCAGAGGGGGGGAGGGTTGAGAGAACAAGGTTAAACATTAGTATAGTCATAATTAATGGCACACAATTAGATCATTGATAGATCATTCGAAGTGCCTCTCGATAGGTAAAAACCTCTTTGGAATTGAATGGTCATCAAGGGTCTCAAGAGGGATGATACTTTGGTATTAACCTTGACACTTGACTAAAGCCACCACCTAACTTTAGTCAAAACAAAATTTTAGGTGCATAAGAGTTATGGTCTTAATAGATTAACTAAAAGGACCAAATCATCTTCACCTTATCAGAGACTGAGTTAAGAATAAGGTATAGTGTCAAAAAGAGATTAGGAACCCCAAAATTGCCTAGACATTGGGGTCCATTATTCAGGCATATTTAGTTTACATTTGCATATCTTGTCCTCATCAATTTCTTAGTCTATTTTAGGGTGGTCCTAACCATATGTCTAATGCATGTTCACCCACTCACATCAATCAAATAATACAAGCATTTACCATAAAGATGGGGATACATCATCAAAGGTAAAAAGGGGGAATTAATGTAATCATAATAATGCAAATAAAATATGCAATAATTGGCCCTCTTAACTTGTACAATCAAACATAAGTTAGTCCTTAGAATATGAGGTTAATCATGAAGGAAGATAACCTCAAAACCTAATCAAATCAACCAAAGTGTAATAACTACATCACCTTTACCTTGCCTTGAATATGCCTAAGCCATTTACCTTTAGACATCCATCATTACTGATATAAAGAGAGGTCAATCAAGGTCCTAACACAATGCCCTAAATATTCTATCATACTCAAATAATAAGTAAAGAACCACATCATGCATTAGTGTTATGGAATGCATCATAAAAGGATGTATAATATGAAGCATGTAAATAAAAGCATAAAGGATCATTAGGCAATATGTAGGGGATAGGTAATGGGGTCATAAATGTCCTAAGAACCTCTCCCAAAATGCCCTATATGGAAATCAATCTAAGACATGGATGAGGGGCTAAGATGCAAACTAAGGTAAAAAGATAAACAACACATTAAAATGATAAGGAAAACATAGATGAACAACATGTTATGGGTCATAAGTTGAAACTTTTAGTACTTGGAACCTCTCATAAATGAGAAATTTGTACAATATATACCATGAAAGTGTTAGAGGGGCCAAGTTACCCATATGAAGGACTAACTAAACCTCCTTCAAGAGTATGAAGGGCAAAGTGACAAGATACTCAAACAAACATAATAACATCCATAAAACATAAGGAAATTAAGGAGTCATTGGCTTTATAGGCCTTTCCTTATCACTTTCCCTCAAACCTATACTTGAAATGGCAAGTAAACAATATAAACATAACATATATGATGTAAATCACCCACTAAACTAAGACTGTTTATACAATATAGCCTAAACATGATAAGGTCATTGATTATTGCATCTTATCCTATTTCTCCCATTATTAGGCTCAAGAAATCAAAAGGAATCTAAAAAAGTCAATAAATAAAACTAAAAAAGAGCATAGTATGAACACTACATGCAAATAATGTTGGTGGTTTGTACAGACCACTAGATTAGTTTTAGGCAAAATATGAAAGGAAAAAAGGGGAGGAAAAAGGAGGAAAGGGAGGAAAAATAGAGCCCTAATATGACTAATGGGTTAACTCTTGGCCCTTAAAGACAATGAAAGTGATAGAATCTCTCCAAAAGTGTAAAGAAAACAATAACAATAAGAGGCTAGGCTTGGCTGTTGCTTTGAATCTCTTTTCTAAAGTCATGATTATTTGGTTTTATGTAAAACAAGGCTCTTTAAGGGTTGAGTTTTTACTTTGGTAGGGTCTCTTTAAGGTCTCTTTTGGCCTTCCTTTCCCTTCCAAATGGTGGGGTGTTTATAAGGGGAATGACATAAACTACACCTTATTCCTTTCTCTCTCTCACTATCTGAGGATAAGATCAATGAATATTTTAGAGTTTAAAAAGTTATCAACACATAACAAGGGTTGAATGTACATATTGTAGATTATTTATACATCTATATAGACTTGATTGACAAATATGCCAAAAGCTTATTATTGTTGGGCATTTTGAAGTTTTTTGCATAGATCATAGGTTATCTACATAGACCACTCAACTTAGTTGTATAACCAACTAAGTTGGTTGTATAGATTACTCCTTCAACCCCTCATTTGACTCTTTTGATTTGGGGTATTTGAGAAATATGTTTGATTCAAGGTTTTTTTTTCTAAAATTTTGCCCCTTCTTGAGCATTGTTTCCTTCACCATTTTGGGGATAGATTCAACTAGTTTCATATTATCGAGCTCACATCCCAACAATCCAAAATTCAATGCTCACAATATCTAGATCATGATTTAGGTGACAAATTTATCTCGTTTCTCAAAATTATTTTTATTTTTACTTGAACTTTTTTTTTATTGTCAAACCTATTCAACTCAAATGTGAAAAAAGAATAATAGTATAAGATTAATATTTTAATTGATATTAAAATTTTAAACGATTTTTAAAAATAAATAAATAAATTATTTTTTAAAATTTTAATTGATTTTGGATCTCACGAGTATTTTTGTAATTATGCATGACAATCATATAATAATAATTTAATAAATGAAACAACTTTTATCACAATTTTAATAATGATAATTAAAATTTTTTTTATTAGTTTTAGATATAATTGATTATTTTGAGGTTTAAATACAACGATTAAAATATATTAAAAGTTTGATTTTTTTTTTTTATCATTAAGCAAATTTGAAAATATATGCTTGAACTATTGGGTCTTAAATCTAAAAGAATTAACCGCATATTTTTGTAATTGTTTGATAATATTAGAGGGTATATATATATATATTCAGTTCAACAATTCTAATAATGGTTTATCAATTTTATTTAAATCGAGGTGTGTATTGGATAAGGAAAATTAAAAATTTTGTGGACTTTTAAAAGTTAAGGGATATTCAATAATGACTTTAAAAACTTCTTACAAGTTAAGAAATATTTAATAAAAATTTTTAAACACTTTAAAAGTTTATTAAAATTATGGGTATTCAATAAAAACATTAAAAAAAATCTATAAAAATTAGATGTATTTAATTAAAATTTTATAAAGTCTATAAAAGTTAACTGATATTTAAAAAATTATTTACTTTTAAAAATAATAAACTTCTATTAATTTTGAATGATTTTTTAAGTAGTGGTATAAATAAAATATCTACAACTCTTTTGCACATTTCCTTAAGACTTAATAGACTTTGAAAATAAAGGTTTTGAATGTCGTTTATAAATTTATAAACTTTCTAAAAATCATTAAAAAAAAAAATCTACAAAGACTACCTCCACTCCCCCTCTTGATTGCATTGTATATTGAGATTTGGGTTTGTGATTAAAATCAGTTTAAAAGTAAAAATACAATTGTATTAACAAAATTGTATATTGAGCATATGAATAATAAAGTATCTATGTTTCAGTTTGAATCAAAATACATTTTTATTAAATTAAACTTATTAAATTTAAAATTAAGTGATATTTAAAATTGAGAAATTATAAGTTCAAATTCTAGTTAAATATAAATTTACTCAGAAAAAATTTCATCGATATTCGAAATAAGGTTAAAATTATCAAAATGAGTTGAAATTATATAAAGTAATATATTAGGTGATATGGGAAGAAAACAAATCATATGATTATAATAGGTTAAATGTGAGCTTTAAACACCTAGAATTTAAGTTTTGAAGTGAATGTTGTATGAGTAAAACTCTTATAAGGTTTTGTATTAGCTTTAAACACTAAGTGTAATTAGGGTTGGGTATGAGCCATAATTATTAAACCTAGCTTGAGAGGTTAATGAACCAAGCTTGTTTTGATTATTACAAACATATCTAAAAGCTAACACTTATCTAAGTTAGTGTGTAAAGTCTTGCAGGTACATTGATCTTTTGATCTAAGGCTTTTGGAAAAAGAGTTTGGTTAAAAACTCTAAGTATTCAAAACCAACGGGTGTTGCTGCAATTCAACAGGCATTGTGACTTCATCAATGGGCATTAAAGATTCTCAACAGGCATTGAAGTGATACCCAAATATGAGTAAAATCTTCTCAACATCTCAACCAATGACTCTCTCAAAATCAATAGTAGTTGGATGACTCAAACATTTGAGCTTTGCAAGTTTACCTTCACAACGGGCGTTGCATTTTTGCGACTAGTGTGGCTCTTCAAGACCTTAATAGGCATTGCATTTTCACAATAATTGTTAGACCAAATGACTTGATGTGAACAGAATTTTCAAAGCCTTGACATGGGCATTGGCATTTTACCAACAAGAGTTGGAAAAACTCTTAAGCAAAGCTAAAGTTTCTGGACCCTTCAATGAGACACCTTCATATTTTCAACAGGTTTTGAAATGCTCTTCAATAGGCATTAAAAGCAAGTCAAAACCATTAAAACACTGTATAAAAACTTGAAAAATAGAATCACATCCTTCTAGAAACATCACCTAGCATTGTCTATATCTCAACTTGAGTTAAAGTTGAATTCCAACAAGTGTTGAGAAGGTCCAATAGTCATTGAAGGAGTTGTTGACTAAAAAATTGAGAAAGTCAAAAGAGGAGCATATAGACAAATCTCTTTCTAACAACTAGTTCCAACTGGCATTTTAGTATAATCAACGAGCATTAAAGTTGTATTCTCACCTAACAACGGGCGTGGAGATTGTGCAACTAGCATTGAATGACTACTTTATGACATAAAGTGATAGCCTTCTTTCTAATGGCTAGTTCCATGTCTTTGCGTATTAAAGAACCCTCCCATAATATAATTAAGTAGTTAAAAAAGAGAAAAATAATAAAAAAATGAGTATGTTTTGCTGTTAAAGTAATCTTTAATAAAATATGAAAACAAGTGTGAACTAGCTTCAAAGGAAGATCTTGTCAAAAAGCTTGCAAAACTCATCTTCAAAACATAGTTGAAGAATAAGCTTTAAGACATCTCTCAAAGCTCTCCACTATGTCAAGCAATTATTGTGAGTGTGTTCATTATTATTTTTTGCTTGAATGAAAGTATTCTTTCTCTTCTTCTAAATTGTAAATTCTTTAGAGAATGTTTTAGTTTAGAAGATCTTAGAAGATCTAAAACAAATTTTGTGAAAGGTTTAAGGTAGAACTTAAAAAATACTTTCGGAATGATTTAGTAGTACCCAAAAGTCTATTTGTAATGACTTGATAGTGCTTGAAAACTATTATTGTAAAGGTGATTGATAGCACCTGGAAGCTATCTAGATAGTGAAAGGCTCTAATGGGAAGACTAAAGGAGAGGATATATACAGGATTATGCCAAACCTCTATAAATTGATTGTTTTGATTTTTCATTATTTTTGCACATAACTTTAATTATTTTTACTTGTCATTGCCTTATTCAACCCCCATCTAGGGCACTAAGGGACAATAATTGGTATCAGAGCTTGTCTCTCTATCAAGGCTTTAGTGCTCAGAGTAAAGATCATGACAAGTTATGAGGAATCACAATCAATCCATATGTCACCATTCTTTAAAAGAGATGACTATAGGTAATGGAAAAACCGTATGGAAATCTTTCTAGACATTGAAACCATAGATTTATGGGACATTATCGAAGAAGGATGAAAAGTTTCAACTAAATTGGTTGGAAATGTTCTTGCTCCTAAGTCCAAGAGTGAATGAACAATTAAAAAAAAAAAGGCAAATATGAAAAATAGATGAGCCATGCACATTCTCTTTTGTGCTATCCACAAACCTCAATATGCAAAACTGCAAATGTGCATATTGGCAAAAGAAATTTGAGATGCTTTGCAGACTCAACATGAAGGCACCAATGAAGGTAAAAAAGCACTAGACTAGATTGGTCAAACCTAAATCAAAACTCTCTTTTAATCTTAACAATATAGATTGGTATGTTATAACAATTTTAAGTGTTGATTTTGCAATTTTAAGATATGTTTGCATTAGATGTTGAATGAGAGTCTAAGTCTCAAGCATTATGAAAGGCATCCTAATTAGCAGTAAAGAACTTTTAATTCACGAATCATGATATTACAAAATGAATAATTGACTTTGGTCTAGATGGATTCACGGAGCAACTCACAGTCGCAACCTTGCCAAAAGATCTATGAAGTTCAAACAGTCAAATTCGCATTGACCATTGCATACATCATTGTGACTATGACTTTTGGAGTTGCTTAGAGGGAACCGATTCTACAACTAGAGCTTGCTAAGTGTTTAAGATAACTGTCACCATATCAAAATTCATGAGGGTGAAATAGTATTTGAGAACACGACTTAATGAAGCAACTTCTCCTTATCAAATAAATGGATTCGTAGTGTCAATTACGTCCTAGAGGAAATTAACTCGTGACCGTGATTTTTGTTTGGTTGGAAGAACACAATAACTACTTTTCATGAAAAGTGAATGATAGCATGTCATAACCATCTCAGGTCATACTTTGATAGATCTGACTATAGACATTAGAAGTATAAGATTGAGATATATATGGATAGCAATCTGGTGGATCCTTAGGTTATAATTGCAAAAGAATGGAAACCTCCTACCAAGGTGGTTGCTGGAAGTGACGAGTTAATCCCAAGGGAGGAATGGGTGGAAGCTCATAAAAGATCAAATGGAAGGAACTAAAGATTAATGATAATTCTTCTTAGCTCCTTGTCAATGAAGGAGATTGAAAGAGTATAACACTACCTCATTACTCATGAAATATGGAAAGATTTTGAGAACTATCATGAAGGCACAATCTTGGTAAAGTCTAGCAAATTAAAAATGTATGTAACAAAATGAGAGATATTCATGATGAAAAACAACAAAAGCATCACCAATATGATGAATAGACTCCTATCCATTATCATAAATATGAAAAATTTAGAAGAGTACTCACCAATCATAAGGTAAACATCAAAATACTTAAATCTTTACCTCTTAAAAAGTTTGGTGCAAGAGTGTGTAGTATTTAAAAGTCAAATCTAGAAATAGTAAACGTGCCAACAAATGTCCTTATAGGGAAACTTCTTACTCACGGACTAACTTTGAAAAAGGATGAGAAAATGAAAAAACTGAGAGGGTAAAGGGAAAAAAAATGACAAAACAGAAAAGAAGACATTGGCCCTTAAATCCTCAGTTAAAGATAAAGAGGTAAAAGTTGTCTCAAGTGATGATGATAGTGGAAAAAGAGGAGGAGTTGGTCATGCTTTCTAAAAGAACCAAGGAGTTGATAAAAAGAAGAAAGGATAAAAGGAACTTCAAGAAGGCATCTCCTAACCTCAAATAAAAGAAGAATGAAGTAACATGCTTTGAGTGTGGTAATCAACGCTGTTGGACTAGGTTGATTTAACCAAAGTCATGAACCTCTTTTGATCTTGACAACAGAGATTGATCAATTCTAATACTTTCATTAAGTGTTGTTTTACAAATTATAAGTTAGATTTTGTCATTGAAAGTTGGATGGAGTCAAAATCTCCAACCTTGTAAAGATCACTTTAATTTGCGTTGAGTGTATTGTAAATCACGACTGTGAATTAGTCACAAGGAAGGATGAAGCTAGGCTAGAGGAATTCATGGACAACTTCATTATCACGACACACCCAAAGTTGGCAAAGCCTTAATCATAAAAGATTTTGTGGTGTGTGTCACACCTTAGTCACGACCACAACTTTTAAGAGTAGTTAGAACACAATGACTCTACTTTCCTGGATGACTAATAGAAAGTTGGCACATAGACTAGTCGTCAAACATAAATGGGGTTCCTTTATGGAAATTGAAAATTCACGTCTACGAAAAGGTAGTAGCAACCATGACTTTCGCCTGACAAGCATTTAATGTTGAATTTGCCTAACACATCTTAGAGATCTGTTGATAGTTTCAGTCTAATGTCTCTTTGGTGGATATGAACGATAAATACTCCACTAAATAGATGTAAATGCAAGAGAATTCATTAATTTATAACCAAACTCTTACAAATTTATTTCTCATTCTTTCAATTCTTATTTATGTTTTAGTGATTGTTTAGTGTGAGCACTAAACACCATTGTAAGAGGTTTTAGTGTGAGCCTTGAAAACACTTATAAGAGATTTTAGTATGAGCCTTAAAAACACTTGTAAGAGGTTTTAATGTAAGCCTTAAAAATACTTGTGAGAGGCTTTAGTGTGACCCTTGAAAACACTTATGAGAGGTTTTAGTGTGAGCCTTCAAAACACTTATGAGAGGTTTTAGTGTGAGCCTTAAAAACACTTGTAAGAGGTTTTAGTGTGAACTTTGAGAACACATAAGGTTCTAATGTCAGTCTTAAAAACACTTGTAAGAGGTTTTAGTGTGGGCCTTGAAAACACTTGTGAAAGGTTTTAGTGTGGGCCTTGAAAACCCTTATAAGAGGTTTTTATGTGAGCCTAGAAAACACAAGTTAAAAAAGTTTGGTGTGAGCTTGGAAACACCATTTGAGTTGAGTGAAATACCCAATTATAGAGAATTAGGGAGTGGACGTAGGGTTTGTTAACTTTCGAACCACTATAAACACTTCTGTCAATTTCTCTCTTCTTTTACTCAACTTCTTAACCACTTATCCCTCCTTTTATTTTTTAATTGAACACTAATACAACCCTCCCATCTTGGTGCCCTAGGCCAATAAGTGGCATCAGAGCCAAGTCTCATAAACAAACCTTAATTGAGTGAGCAAAGATTATGGTATAAGAGGGAATCCATTCAAACCTCAAGCCTTACTTTGATGGAGCTGACTATACTCATTGAAAGTATGGGATGGAGATTTATCTTAATACAAATGTGGTGGACCTTTGGGATGTTGTGGTTAAAGAATGGAAGCCACCCACTAAAGCGGTGGATGGGAGTGAAGAACTCATTCTTAAAAAAGAGTGGGTTGAAGCACATAGAAGATCAAATGGCAAGAATAAGAGAGCCATGACAATTCTTCTAAACTCTTTCTCAAGAGAAGAGATTGGAAGAACACAACATTGCCAAATAGCCCATGGGATATGGAAAGCATTGGAGAACTATCATGAAGGCAACACCTTAGTGAAATCCAGCCGGCTATAGATGTATGTGACGTAATGGTAGTTATTCATGATGAAGAAGGATGAGAGCATCAACGACATGACCAATAGACTCTTAGCAATTGTCACCAACATGAAGAAGTTTAGTAGGATTCTCATAAATCATGAGGTAAACTCTAAAATTTTAAAGTCTTTGCCTCTTGAAAAGTTTGGTGCTAGAGTGTGCAGTATCCAAGAATCCAATCTAGAAATAGGGAAGGTGCCAACGAATGTCTTGATAGGCAAACTCTTAACTCATGAGTTAGCCTTAAAGAACGATGAGGCAATGAAGAAAATGAGGGCCTATGAAGAAAAATCTGAAAAACATGAAAAGAAAACATTGGCACTCAAGTCCACTTCTAAGGGGAAAGAAGTGGAGATTAGTTCAAGTAAAGAAGAAAGTGACAAGGAGGAAGAGGAGTTAGCAATGCTCTATAGAAGGCTAAGGAGCTCATTAGAAAAAGAAAAGAAAGAAGGAACTTTAAAAAGATAACTTTTAATCCTAGAGAGAGATCAAATGAAATCACTTGTTATGAGTATGACAAGCAAGGCCACATAAAATATGATGGTCCCAAGCTAAAGAAGAAGAAGAAAGGGGATAAAGAGAAGAGAAAAAGCTTTAAAGCCACTTGGGATGATAGCTCAAGTGAGGATGAAGATGATGAAAAGATTTCTGACATATGCTTCATGGCTTAAGAAGACTCTCCTAATGAAGTAAGCACTTGATCTCATTTTCATTCAGATTATGATAACTTAGATGATGTAGATGAAGAGTTTCAAGAAGCTCTCACTATGAGATGTGACAAATATAAGTCACAAATGAAATCTTACAAGAGAAAATGCTTAAAATTAGAGGATGATTACAAATCTTTTAGTGATCTTGTAAGTGAATTGAGGACTTCAAATGAAGAACTCAAAAAATCAATAGAAAATCTTTCTAAATCATCTTTATCATTAGCTTCATTAAGAAAAGAGAATGATACTTTTGAGGGAGAAGTCATTGAACTTAGAAGCTCTATCTCTAAATTTCATAAGGGTAAGGAAGCTTTGGATACACTCATAGTATCACAAAGGCCTCCCTTAATTAGGCATGGTATATGTTTTAATGAAGCCTTAAACTCCACATCTACCCTCACTATATTTGTTGGAGCAATAAGACCTCAAACTTCAAGTATTAAGGTCATGAGGAAGAAAGGTGCTCTTAGCACTAAGCCACCTATGCCCAAGGGCAAAGGAAATGCCACTCAAGGCTCAAAGAGTAAATCATGCTTACATGTATAATAAGAAACATGCTCATGACCCAAACACAAATAATTTTCTACTACTCCTAATCATTCATGCACTTGCATGCACTTACATAACCAATGTATGAGAAAGCCTCCTACTTATACTAGGTTTGTGCATAGGAGAAAGACTCACAAGTCTAAACTCTAATGTCATTATTGCATGAAATATGGGCACATTAGTATTCAATGTTATATTAGGAAGTCTCACCTCAAATTACAGGACCCTTTAACTCCTAACCTTCTAGGACCCAAGTATGCTTAGGTACCTAAGAAAAAGTGATTTTCTTGTATTATGTAGGGATTTATGGTAGCCACCGATAAATCCAATAATTGGCATGTGGATAGTGGATGCTCTAAGCATATTATAGGAAGCTATTCATGGAATTGAAGGAAAAAGAAGGTGGAAATGTCACATTCGGTAACAATGCCAAGGGAAAAGTAATTGGCATTAGAACCATTGGTAAGAATGGTTGTTCCTTGATTGATAATGTTTTATTAGTTAATGGCTTACAACATAATTTGTTGAGTGTAAGTCAATTATATGACAAAGATAATAAAGTTACCTTTGATCCTAGAGAATACTGAGTCACCACATTAGTGGATAATGAGGTTGTTTTCAAGGGTGAAAGGAAAGACAATACCTACTCAATTAACTTAGACAATTTGGCTAACAATCTTTCAAGTGTCTTATGTCTTTTAGTAATGAGGCTTGGTTATGGCATAAAAGGCTTGGACATACAAGCATGGATCTACTACAAAGCCTATCAAAAGGAAAACTAATGGAAGGCTTTCCTAATCTAAGCTTCACTAATGACACAACATGTGGTCCTTGCTAAATGAGGAAGCAATATCAAGCCTCCTACAAAGCTAAAAATGTTGTAAGTTCATCTAGACCTCTTCAACTAATTCATATGGATTTAATAGGAACTACTAAAAGTGCTAACTTAGGTGGAAAATATTATACACTACTCCTAGTTGATGATTACTCTAGGTTTACTTAGGTGTCCTTTCTAGTTTATACGAATGATACTTTTGATGCTTTCAAAAACTTTGCAAAAAGAATTCAAAATGAAAAGGGTTACTTCATTTCTTTTATAAGAACCGACCATGGAAAGGAATTTAAAAATGAGTCTTTTAAAACTTATTGTTTGGAGAATGAAGTTTTCATAACTTTTCAACTCCTAGAACACCACAACAAAATGGTGTTATAGAAAGGAAAAATCGAACACCAGTAGAAATGGCTAGAACCATGCTCAATGAGTATTCTTTATTAAATTATTTTAGGTTGAAGCCATTAATACTTTGTGTTATATTGCAAATAGAGTTTTTAAAAGACCCATTCTCAATAAAACATCTTATGAGTTATGGAATGGTAGAAAACCCAAGATATCATACCTAAGAGTATTTGGATGCAAGTGCTATATATTGAACACTAAGGATAATCTTGGGAAATTTGATTCTAAGACCAATGAAGGTATATTTTTAGGTTATTCCATCTCTATCAAGGCTTATAGAGTCTTTGATAAGAGTTCTATGGTAGTTGAAGAGTCTATGAATATTATTTTTGATGAATCTAGTAAACTTGATTTTGGGAAAAGTATTTTTGTTGATGATCTTATAGGTGACATTGAAAAATTAAAGTTGGAAGGCACTACAAAAAAAGAGGATAAAGATAAAAAAGAAGGTGAATCATCAAGAGTAGATGAGGAACAACAACATCAATAAGAAGTTGAGCTAAGTCAAGATCTACCTAAGGATTGGAGATTCACTAAGGATCACCCTAAAGATCTTATTATTGGTGATACCTTTAAGGGTGTAAGTACTATATCTCAACTTAATCTTTTAGATAATAATCTTGCTTTTATTTCTCAACTTGAGGTAAAATCCATTGATAAGGCTCTTGATAATGAAAGCTAGGTGATTACCATGCAAGAGGAACTCAACCAATTTGAGAGAAATAAGGTATGAGAACTTGTCCCTAGGTCTAAAGAGCACCCAATTATCGGTTACAAATGAGTGTTTAGGAATAAGTTAGATGAGCAATGTTTCATCACTAGGAATAAAGCGAGATTGGTTTATAAGGGTTACAACCAAGAGGAAGGCATAAATTATGATGAAACATTTGCCCCCGTTGCAAGATTAGAGGCCATTAGGATTCTTTTATCCTTTGCATGCCATATGAATTTTAAACTATTTCAAATGGATGTAAAAATTGCATTTTTAAATTGAGTAATTGAGGAAGAAGTTTATGTTGAACAACTGTCTAGTTTTGAGTCTCATAATTTTCCTAATCATGTTTTTAAATTGAATAGAGCCTTGTATGGATTGAAACAAGATCCAAAAGCTTAGTATGAAATGCTTAGTTCATTTCTTTTGAAAAATGATTTTGATAAATGAAAGGTGGACACTATATTATTTGTTAAAAGGCACAAGCATGATACACTTATTGTACAAATTTATGTTGATGATATCATTTTTGGTGCTACAAATAAATCTTTTGGTGAGGATTTTGCTAAGTGTATGACTAGGGAATTCAAAATATGCATGATGGGAGAGCTTAAGTTCTTTATTGGTCTACAAATCAAGCAAACCAAAGAAGGGATCTTCATCAACCAAGCTAAACACACAAAGGAGATACTAAAGAAGTTTGGCATGGATAGTTGCAAAATAGTAAAAACCCCCATAAGTGGTACCATCAAGTTGGACAAAGATGAATCAGGTAAGATGGTAGATGAAAAGAGATATCGAGGTATGATTGGATCTCTACTTTATCTAACTGCTGCTAGGCCTGATATTATGTTTAGTATATGCATGTGTGCTAGGTTCTAATCCTCTCCTAAAAAATTAGATTTAAATGCTGTTAAAGAATTTTCAAATATTTGCATGGCACATTAAACTTAGGTTTATGGTGTCCTAGGGACTCATCTTTTAATCTCATAGGTTATTTAGATGCATATTATGCAAGTAGTCTTTTAGATAGAAATAATACTTTTGGAACTTGCCAATTTATAGGAGAATGTCTAGTATCTTGGTTTAGCCAAAAGCAAGTTTTAGTTGCCTTATCCACCATGAAAGCTGAGTATGTAGTTGTGAGTTGTTGTTGCACCCAAATCCTTTGGATTAAATAATAATTAAAGGATTTTGGTAAAGTGATTAACCACATTCCCATTAAATGTGATAACACTAGTGTTATTAATATTTCTAAGAATCCCATCCAACACTCTAGGAGTAAACACATAGACATTAGACACCATTTTCTTAAAGATCATGTGCAAAAGGGTGATGTTGTGTTAGAACTTATTGAGACAAATCATCAATTTGTAGATATTTTCACTAAACCTCTTAATGAAGAAAGATTGAACTTCATTAAAAGAGAATTGTGAATGCTTGATGGAAGCTCCTTAAAGTGAAAATTTTTATCTTATGTGTTGATTGTTTTTTTTTTCCTTTCAAGATGTCTTGTGCTTTTTTGTGACCTATTGTAATTAATTTAGCATCAACAAGTGGATCACAACTTTGAATTTTTTAAAAACTTAATTCTTCTTCTTATCTTTGTTGCCTCATAATTTGCGGTAGTCATTCATTGTTCACGATCGCAAATTAATGGTCCATGACAACTGGCTGATAAATATCAATTTATAGTCATGACTATCACTCTTCACTGCGAATTTGTTCCCGAGATTTCAAATTTCTTGCCATTAGTAGCGCGTATTCCTGAGAAATTTTATGCGTTACTCATATTTTTTGAAAATTGCGATCGCGATTCTTTAATTCGCGGACTCGAATTTGAGTAATTGCAAACCATTAAGTTATTTGACTGCCAACCATTTTCAACTCTTCATTAATCCAATTCTAATCATTTCTAGCCATTTTTACACCCTTTCAATGGCTATAAAAATCCCCTAAATAGGATTCTTATCACTTCATCCTACTCCAAATCAATTCTCTTTCCAAAACTCTCTAAATTCTCAAAGTCTCTTTACCTTCTCATATGGCCCCCAAAAAAATTTCAATAGCAAAAAAAGGCAAGGGTGTGGCTCAACCATATGCACGCCCAACACTTCATCTAATGAAGGGCATTAATAAAGAGGAGATGGAGCGCTTCAAACAAAATTCCTTTTATATTTCTGTTGGAGACTTTTAGAATCAATGTAGAAATTCATGCATTCCTATCAAACTTGGGATGGAATCAGTTCATCTTTCGAGATGAACTAGGTTATAAAGAAATTGTTAGGGAATTTGTGTACGATTCAACTGAGTTGCAATGCAGAATCACAAACGGGGTAATACGGGTTAGTTTTTTAGGCTTTTGGTAATCCATACTTTATTACCTTTGAACAATTTTCCTCCCTTTTTAACCTTCAAGTTAGAGAAAATATTCCTTTCATTATATTCGTTCATGATGTAATATATTATGAATTTTGGTGGAAAATTTCCATTGGAACCAAACACGACTCAAAAACCTCCTTAGCCAAATACATAAAAACCCTACCTTTTTGCACACTCCATCGTATCATTACCTTTTTCGTAAATGCTAGAGGTGATGGTAATGAGAAAATGTCTCAAAAGGACTTGGCCTTTCTATTCTGCCTTATCAAAAACAAACCTATCCAAATCGGTCAGTATCTTGTGGATCAATTGATTCACATGAGCACCAAAAAGCCAATTCCTTCTTCCTTCACATATAATAGCTATCTATCGCTTCGTAGGGGCACTTGCTGAGGAAAATGAAAATTTCCCCACCAAGAAACTCCTCCTATCTCATAATTTTCTTGACCTCACCTATTTAATCAACACAAAGCTATACACTCTGACACATATGCTTATACCCTGGGTACTTTTGGGGCTAAGAAAATGGAAACTTCCTAAGCTTCTAAAATGAAGAGGCTCATCATTCAAGAAGGAGCCCTACCAGTCCCCCCTCCTCAATGAAAACCTAAATCCAAACTATCTTTTGCCACCATCAACCGTAAATTGGATAAGATGATGAGCATTATGAAGAGGCAATTCCTTTTTTTCTCACATCATCATAGTGACATAGTGGATTTGCAAGAAAAATAGGGTGTTCCTTCTTGCTATCTTCCAGATTTTACTGAATTTGAAGATACCTAAGAAACATAAGGCAATGAAAAAGTTGAGGATGGAGATGAAGCAGAAGATAGAGACAATGAAGAAGAAGAAGAAACTTCTAAAGATGATGATGACTCTCTAATATTATAGAATATGATTTCTTTGTATCTTCTTTTTATTTTTGAATGAAAAATTGTGATACCACAATTTGTTTACAAACGAATAAAAATGTTTCTTTGAAATGTTGTCTTATGTGATTGATGGAATTTACTTTTATGATTGCAATTCTTGTTAATTTTACTCCTTATGAACACTTATCTATTTGTTCTGCATTTGTTCTTTTCCCTTATGAACCTTCTTTTTTATCTTACCAAAGTGGGGGAGATAGAATCAAGAAAGAATCTAAAGGGGAGAGAAAATAACTTACAAGTAAATAACATAAGTTGAGGGGGAGCTTGGTAATCATTCTTAGAAATTTTAGTTTAATTGATTGAATGTCATACTTCAAAAATTTCACCTTGATCTTTCTCTATAATTTTTTAAGCATTCTTTGAATCATTTACCATTTTAACTTCACAACTTCAAAACTCACGCATTTATTTTTCCTTAGTATCAATCTAAGTTGTCAAAATCAAAAAGGGGAAGATTATTGGATTAGGTTGATTTAACCTAAGTCATAAACCTCTTTTGATCTTGACAATAGAGATTGATCAATTCTAATACTTTCATTAAGTGTTATTTTGCAGACTATAAGTTAGATTTTGTCATTGGAAGTTAGATGGAGTCCAAATCTCAAACCTTGTAAAGATCACTTTAATTTGTGGTCAGTGTATTGTAAATCACGATTGTGAATCAGTCATAGGGAAGGATGAAGCTAGGCTAGAGGAATTCACAGACAACTTCACTGTCGCGACACACCTAAAATTGGCAAAACATTAGTCACAAAAGATTTCACGGTGTGTGTCATACCTTAGTCACGACCACGAATTTCATAGTGATAAAAGAGGGAATCAAGGCCATAACCATAGCTTGACAAGTGTCCTAGGTGTCTGTTAAAGATAAAAAATTGTGAGGATAAAAGTTTGTTCGTGATCGCAACTCAAGCAGTTGAAGATTCTCTTCAAAATAGAAGAATTCGCAATCTCAGACACATCCAAGGCATTGATATCTCACGACCGCGACTTTTTAGAGTGGTTAGAATAAAACGACTATATTTTTCTAGATGACCAATAGAAAGCTGACACATAGACTAGCCATTAGACACAAACGGGGTTCCTTTATAGAAATTGGAAATTCAGAACCGCGAAAAGGTAGTAGCGATTGCGACTTCCACCTGACAAGCATTTAATGTTGAATCTGCCTAGCACATCTTGGAGCTCTATTAATAGTTTCATTCTAACGTCTCTTTGGTGGATATGAGCTATAAATACTCCACCAAATATATGTAAATAAGAGAATTTATTAATTTGTGACCAAACTCTTGCAAATTTGATACTCATTCTTTAAATTCTTATTTATGTTTTAGTGATTGCTTGGTGTGAGCAATAAACACCATTGTAAGAGGTTTTAATGTGAGCCTTGAAAACACTTATGAGAAGTTTTAGTGCGAGCTTTGAAAACACTTGTGAGAGGTTGTAGTGTGAGTCTTGAAAACACTTGTGAGAGGTTTTAGTGTGAACCTTGAAAACACTAGTAAGAGGTTTTAGTGTAAGCCTTGAAAACTCTTATAAGAGGTTTTAGTGTGAGCCTTGAAAACACTTATAAAAGGTTTTAGTGTGGGCCTTGAAAACATGAGTGAGAGGTTTTAGTGTGAACCTAGAAAACACTTATGAGAGATTTTAGTATGAGCCTTGAAAACACTTGTGAGAAGTTTTAGTGTGAGCCTTGAAAACATTTATAAGAAGTTTTTGTGTGAGCCTAGAAAACAAAAGTTGTAAAAGTTTGGTGTGAGCTTGGAAACACCATTTGAGTTTAGTGAAATGCCCAATTGTAGAGCATTGGGGAGTGGATGTATGGTTTGTTAAACCACTATAAATAATTATGCCAATTTCTCTCTTCTTTTACTCATCTTTTTAACCACCTTATCCCTTATTTTATTTTTTTAATTGAACACCGATTCAACCCCCCTTCTTGGTGCCCTAGGCCAATAAATGACACATTAAATATGATTGCCCAAAGTTGAAAAAGAAGAAGAAAAAGGACAAAGAAAAGAAGAAAAGCTTCAAAGCCACTTGGGATGACAGTTTTAGCGAGGAGGGTGAAGATGAGAAAGTAACAAATCTGTGTTTCGTGGCACAAGAGGACTCTTCTAATGAGGTAAGTTCTTTATCCCATTTTAGTGAAAATTATGATGCATATGATGATGTAGATAATGAGCTCTTAGAAGCTTTTACTTGAGATGTGACAAGTATAAGTCACAAATGAAAACTTACAAAAAGAATTGCTTAAAATTGGAAAATGAGTTTAACTCATTAAATGAGCTTGTAAGTGAGTTGAGGACTTTGAATGAAGAATCAGAAAATCTATTGAGAGTCTTACTAAATCTTCTTCTTCTCTAAATTCCTTGAGAAAGGAAAACGATACCTTAAAAGGAGAGGTAATTGAGCTTAGAAATTCTATTGCTAAGTTTCACAAAGGGAAGGAAGCTTTAGATACATCAATTGTATCTCAAAGACCTCTTAAAGTAAGACATGGTCTAGGCTTCAATGGGGCCTCCTCATCATCTATACCCCCTTTCACTACTTTTATTAGGGTGTCAGCACCTCAAACATCTAGTATTGATGTAATTGGGAGGAAGAGTGCTCCTAGTACTAAGCCACCTATGTCCAAGGGCAAAGAGAAGGCATCTTAAGGCTCAAAGCCTAAGCCTAAAAAGGCTAATAATGCATTCATCTATAATAAGAAGCATGTTCACCCTAAAACACAAAAAAAATTATCTTCTACCCCCAATCATTCTTATATATTGTCATATTCTCATCATCATGGTATGAGAAGGCTCCATACTCATACCAAAGTTTTGCACATGAGAAACACTTATAAGTCTAAGCTCTAAAGTCACTGTTGTATGAAGTTTGGTCACATAAATATTTTTTTGCTTTATTACGGAGGTTCACCTCAAATTAGAGGACCTTTCATGACCTAACTCCCAATGACCTAAGTATGCTTGGGTACCTAAACAAAGGTGATCTATTTTTTGGTATGTAGGAATGTATGGCAATCGGTAATAAAGACAGTGATTAACATGTGGATAGTGGATACTTAAAATATATGATGGGCAACAAAAAGCTATTCATAGCCATAAAAGGAAATGAAGGTGGCAATGTCACTTTTAGGAATAATGCCAAGGGTAAGGTAATTAACATTGGAACAATTGGTAAGAATGGTTGTTCACTTATATGTTTCCAAATAAGCTCTAAGTGTTTGATATGAAAGACTTAGTTCATTTCTTTTACAAAATGATTTTGAAAAAACAAGGTTGACACAACTTTATTTATTAAAAGGCATAACCAAGAAATACTCGTTGTACGAATATATGTTGATGACATTATATTTGGTGCTACTAATGAATCTCTTTGTGAATACTCTGCTAAGAGCACGACTAGGGAATTTGAGATGAGCGTGATGGGAGAGCTTAAGTTCTTCCTTAGTCTACAAATTAAGCAAACCAAAAAGGGCATCTTTATTAACTAAGCCCAGTACATAAAGAATCTATTCAAGAGGTTTGGAATGGATGGATGCAATGTAGCTAAGACACCAATGAGCGTTATCATTAAGCTAAACAAAGATGAATTGGGTAAGCCAATATATTAAAAGAGGTATAGAGGTATAATTAGTACTCTCTTCTATCTCATTCCTTCTAGACTAGACATTATGTTTAGTGTATACATGTGTGCTAGGTTTCAATCATGCCCTAAGGAATCTCATTTGAATGTTGTTAAAAGGATTCTTAAATATTTACATGGCATATTGCATTTAGAATTATGGTATTTTAGGAATTCATCATTTAGTCTTCTTGGGTATATGGATGTGGATTATACAGGTGGTTTATTAGATAGAAAAAGAATCTTTGGAACTTGCCAATTTATAAAAGAGTGCTTAGTTTCTTGGTATAGTAAAAAGCAAGTTTCAGTTGTCTTATCCACTATCGAAGTGGAATATGTGGCGACAGGTTGTTGTTGCACCCAAGTTCTTTAGATGAAACAATAACTCAAGGATTATGGCAAGGTTGTTGACCATATTTCCATCAAATGTGACAACACAAGTGCAATAAATCTTTCAAAGAATCCCATCCAACATTTTACAAGGAAGCAAATTAACATTAGGCATCATTTTCTTAAAGATCATGTCCAAAATGGTCATGTGGTGTTGGAGTTTATTGACACTAATCATCAACTTATAAACATTTTCACTAAATCCTTAAATGAAAAAAAGTTGAACTTCATTAAGAGGGAGCTAGGGATATCAGATGGAAGCTCCCTAGGGTGAAAATTGATCTCACCTCATATTATTCAATGTGTTTGTCATTTTGATTGATTGAATAATATGTTTGACAATTGTGTTTGTTGAATTACTTTGGATGTGTTAATTCTTTAAGCAATTTAGCTTTTATATGCCTATTTGCTTGAATTAATCAACATTACATTAAGTGGATCACATATGGGAAGGCCAATTCTTATTCTTTCATTGTTTTTCTTTTTGCCTTGTAATTCAGGATCATGATTATCCATTCACGGTCGCTATTTATAGGCACTCATCAATTTTCTTTCAAGCTTCTAATTCGTTGTTACAATTTTAAATGGCCATCGTGAATTCTTTCAAAACTCAAATTCTTTGATCGTTAACTCCTTCATTTTTCTAGGAATTCTTATCCATTACTCACAGAATTTATAATTAGTGGTTGTGACCTGCTAATAATGACTACGAATTCTAGTAACTATTAGACATTGGTTGATTTGACTGTTAACTAGTGCTAACCCCTCATTTAATGCAATTTTTACCATTTTGTTACCATTTTTCATAATTTTTTTGTCCATTTAAACCATCCTAATGTGCCTTTTATTCTACTTTTAACTTTTCTCTTCATCTATAAATCATTTATTCTTTTAAATCTTTCAAACTTTTTCAACTCCTTATGGCACCTAAGAAACTAACTAGAGCAGAGAAAGGGAAGGGTATTGCCCAACCTTTAGGTCCTCATGCCCTTCACCTAATGAAGGGAATACCAAATAAGAAAAGGATAGGTACAAAGCAAACTCTAACAAGATAATCCAAGCCAATAAAATTCCCTCTATCTTTCTACTTGAGACATATGGAAATAAGGATGAAATCCATGCATTTCTGTTAAACTTAGGGTGGAATGAGTTTATCTTTAGAGACGAACCTAGGTATGAGGAATTATTTAAGGAGTTTATGTGTACTGTCACATTGAGCTGGAAAGTAAAATCGAAAGCAGGTTCGTATAAGTTAGTTTTTAGGGCTTTTGGGGATCCCCACTTTATAACTTTAAACCAACTTTCTAACCTCTTCAACCTTCAAGTGGGAATGATATTCCTTTCATTATCTCTACACTTGATATCATTTATTCTGAATGTTAGTTAGAGATATCCATTGAAATCAAACATGACATAAAAATATCTCCGGCCAAATAATTTAGAACCCTTCCAAATTAGCTCGTTCATCGTATCATTACCTTTTTAGTAAATGCCAATGATGATAGGAACGAAAAGATATTTCAAAAATACCTAGCATTTCTATTTTGCCTAACCAAGAATAAGCCTATTCAAACAGGTCGGTACCTTATGGATCAATTGATTCATATGAGTACTAAACCTAAAAACTAATTTCTCGTCCCCTCTCATGTCACAACCATTTATCATTATGTGAGAGCCCTAAATAAGGAAAATGAAAAATTCCTCACTAAGAAATACTTGCCCTTCTAAAACTTCCTTGATCTGCCCTTTCTCATAAATGCCAAGCCTATTCATCTTGGGACTAAGAAGCATGAAACAACTCAAGCTTTAAAAAGAAAGAGGCTTATAATAGAGGAAGGTGCCTAACCTATCCCATCTCCTAAGCCCAAACCAAAACCAAAGACTTTTGCCATCTCTCTCTCCTCTGTTAACAAGATGTTAGACAAGGTGATGCATATGGTAAAGATGGGATTTCTTTTTCTTTCCCACCTCTATAGTGATTTAGTGGACCTTCAAGAGAAGGTAGGTGCAACACCTTGCTATCTCCTATATTTTAAAGATTGAGAGAATACTCTATAAGAAGAGGAATACCAAGGAGTGGAATAAGGAGATAAAACACAAGGTGGAGGAGGAGATGAGGATGTTAGAGATTTTAGAGATGATGATAGCTTTCCAATTTTTTAGTTT
Organism: Omphalea diandra; assembly: GCA_949677035.1. NCBI lineage: Eukaryota > Viridiplantae > Streptophyta > Magnoliopsida > Malpighiales > Euphorbiaceae > Omphalea > Omphalea diandra. The sequence continues at coordinate 72,232 of CATIWR010265945.1, read as the reverse complement.
TTCTTAGACTTGTAATTCTTTTTCTATTTTTATTGTATTTGTCTTATGGCCTATGTTTATGGTCATACAAATTCTTATTTATGTTTAATTATGTTTATGTTTCTTTATGATTATGTTTCTATATCAATAAAATTTGAAGTTTTTGTTCCCTCTATGGTTGTTCTTTATTTACATCACTTTATACTTATTCCTATCATTATCTTGTTCTCTCTTTTTTATCTTGACAAAGGGGAGAGCAATAGTGAAAGCAATGGATGACATAATTAAAGGGGATTATAATTTGAGGGGGAGCAATCTTAAGTAGTTTATTTGCATCTCAAGTTTAAATCAGTATTTTAACAAGTTTAATTTGTTAAACTAAGCTAACCATTTCAACTTCAAGTTATGCAATTCTGTATCCTTTGCAAAATCAATCTAAGTTGCCAAAATAAAAAAAAGGGAAGATTGTTGGACTAGGATGGTCAAACCTAAGTCTATACACTTTTTTGATCTTGACAATGTAGATTAGTATGTTTTAACATCAATTTTAAGTGTTAATTTTACAGTTTTTAAGATAGATTTGCATTAGAAGTTGAATGGAAGTTTAAGTCTTAAGCATTATGAAAGGCATTTTGATTTGCGGTCAAGAACCTCTAATTCACATCCGTGATATTGTAAAAGGAATGAATGATAGATTTGCAAAGCAACTTGTAGTCGTGACCTCGACAATAGAGCTATGAAGTTCAAATAATTGGATTCACGATTACCATCGTGTCCATGATCGTAACTGTGACTTTTAGAGTTGCCTGAAGGGAACTGAGACCATAATTAGAGTTTGCCAAGTGTCTAAGATAACTGTTAGCATATCAAAATTTGCAAAGGTGAAATAGTCTTCAAGATCGTGACTTAATAACGCAACTTCTCCTTATCAAATAGATGAATTCACAGTGTCAATCGTGTCAAAGAGAAAATTAACTCGCGACTGTGACTTTTATTTGATTGGAAAAACACAATGACTATTTTTCTTGGAAAATATTGATAGTATGCCACTTGGACTAGCTGTTAGATACAAATTGAGTTTTCTGCCACGATTGTAACAAACTTGGTGCAGGAAGAGAAATCACGACTGTGAACGACCAGTCATGATTGCAAAATATGTATGACAGACATTTAATGTAAGATCTGCTAACATGCTTTAAAGATTTAGACATAGTTTCTTTGGAACATCTCTTTGATGGTTATTGCTTATAAATACTCCATCAAAGAGACATTAATGGAAGTGAATAACATTGAATATAGCCAAGCTCTTACAATTTTGTTTCTCAACCTTTAATTCTTTGTGTGTGAGTTGGTATTGTTTGGTGTAAGCATTAAACACCATTGTAATTGGGCTTGAGAGTTAACCTAGTTGTAAAACTCTTGTAAGAGGTTAAGTGTGACCCTTTGGGAAACAATTGAGAGGTTTTCGTGTGAGCCTTAAAACACAAGTTGTAAGGTTATGTGTGAGCCATAAACCACAAAGTGTACAAGTTTAATGTGAGCTTGGAAACACCATTTAGTGTTAGTCGAATACCTAATTATGAAAAATTAAGGAGTGGACAAAGGGTTAGTTAGCACTTGAAACACTATAAATATTATATCTCCATCTCTTCTCCTACTTCTTTTACATCCATCTTTCATTACCTTCCTTTCAATTTTTAAATTTTCCATCGATTCAACCCCCCTTCTTGGTGCACTATGGCTAACAAAAAGAAAAAGATACAAATGCATACTTGCATCTATGAAACATTTACATACCAACTTGGTGAATCTATTACTGAGATGTGCAATAGGTTCATTGACATACTAGACACTCTCAAAACTCTTAAGAAGTCCTACTATAATATGGTTGCAAAGATCTTAAGAACTCTTCCCAAGGACAAGTAAGAGGCTAAGAAGATAACAATAAAGAAGGCTAATTAGTTGGAAGTCCTATCTTTGGATGAACTCATGGGAAAGCTACTAGCTCATGAAATCACTCTTAAGAAGACATTTGAAAGCTTTGGGTGAGAAAGAAATTTTTGACCTAAAAAGCCAAAGAGGTACACTCTGATTCCCCTTTTTCTTCTTACTTGCTAACATCTTCATCTTGTGATGATTAAAATAGCAGTGAAGATGAGCAACTTGCCCTTGTAATAACCAAAGTAAAAAGATTTCTCTTATAAAGTAAAAGGGTAAAGAGATATAAGAAGAAAAGTAGTAAGAGTCAACTCATTTGTTGTGGATGTAATGAGAAAAGGCATATAAAGTCTGACTGTCCAAAGGCAAAAAAGAACAAACCTCGTGCCAAGAAATGCTCCTCCATGAATGATAAGAAAGTGTACAAGGCTACTAGGGATGACACAAGTGACTCTAAACTTGATGAGCAGGGCAGTATAAATAAGCTAACCAATCTATGTCTCATGGCAATTGAGGAGAGATCGGATGAGTCCTCAAGTGAGCATCCTCTAATAAAGATAGTGACAACAATGGTGAGAATGATGCAAGGCCTCTTGATTCTTATTCTAGAGATAAGTTATAGTTAATTATCACTAAGCTAGTTATGAAAGTTGAGACTCTTAAGTCTAGCACCTTCACTTTTAAGGAAAAGAATAAATCCTTGAAGGATTATGCTATGAGTCGAAAAGCTCTGGCTAAGGAGGTTAAGTCTCTAGCTATTGAGAATTTTAATCTCAAGGATAATCTTAGCAAATTCATAAAAGGAAAGGAAAAACTAGACTCCATCCTTGAAATTCAAAGGAGCCCATCCATTCAAGATGGATTATGATATAATGCTTCTACCTCTGCTACTTCTACTTTCAAGACATTCTTTGTTAGGGCTAAGGAAGTTAGAATGCCTAAACCATTGAAAATGTCAAAAGTTCCCAAAAAGGAAAATGTTAAGACTAATGGCACAAAGGCTAAGTCTAAGCCTGTTCACATACAATGGAGACATCCTTATTTTAGAGCCAACTATGCCTATATGTATTATTCTTACAAACCTAAGAGGCAAAGTCTACAAAGGCATAGAAATTGGCATAATCATGCATATGGGTATACACCTTGCATGAGAGCACCTTACATAAGAAACACTCCTAGACAATTAGCTCAGAAAAGTTACAAATCTCATAAACACTATGTGCATGCTTCACCTAGAAATAAGACATTTGTGCAATTCAATGGTGAATGCTTTTACTATGGTATTTGCCTATCATTGCCTTACTAGAAGGCACAATGACTAGATGACTAAAACTAAACCCTTAAGACCAAAGAAGATTTTGGTACCTAAGACTTGATTCTCTTTACTTTTGTAGGTGCGCTTGAAATCTCAAGATGGAAAATAAGAGTGGTATTTAAACAGTAGGTGTTCAAAATACATTATAATAGAAAAGAAGTTTTTCACTCAACTAGAAAAACTGAATGACTTAAAAATATATTCTTTACGGGCAATTGGAAAGCCAAAATCATTGGCATGAAAAACTAGTAAGGTTGTTGATTCAACCACTCTTGATAAAGTTTTGCTTATTGATGGACTTTAACATAATTTGCTGAGTGTAAGTAAGCTTTGTGACAAAGGCCTTAGAATTATGTTTAGACCAAGATTGCTATGTGTTAAGGATGAATGATAACAAAATTGTATCCATTGGTAGGAGAATTCGTAACATGTATGTCATTGATTGAAGTTCTTTCATTAACCATGATGCAAAGTATCTAGTATCTATAGTAAATAAAGGTAAAACCTAGAATAGAAGGCTAGGACATGCCAATATGAAACTCCTTAATAACCTCAAAGAGAGAAACTTGGTTGACAGTCTACCATAAATCAAGTTTGCAAAGGAAGGAGTTTGTGAGGCATGTCAAAAAGGAAAATAAGTAAAACTTTCATTCAAAGCCAAAAACAAGGTAAATTCAACTAGACCCTTACAATTACTTCACATAGATATGTTCAGACCTTCTACAGTGTCTAGCTTGGGAGGCATGCATTATGCATTTATCATAATAGATGACTACTTTAGGTTCACTTGGGTGTTATTCCTCCCACATAAGTACTCTTGTTTTGATGCATTTAAGACCTTTGCCAAGAGAATTCAAAACAAAAAGGATTTGAAAATATCTTTAATTAAAAGTGACCATGGAAAAGAGTTTAAGAATGTTAAATTCCATAGCTTTTATGTTGAGTATGGTATCTCACACAACTTCTCAACTCCTATAACATTACACCAAAATGATGTAACAGAAATGAAGAATAGAACTCTTTAAGAAATGGCTGGGACCATGTTGAATGAGTACAATCTTATTAAATATTTCTAGGCTGAAGCTATAAACACTTCTTGTTATGTTTTAAATAGAGTCTTGGTCAGAACCTTGTTAAAGAAAACTCCTTATGAGTTGTGGGACAATAGGAAGCCCAAGATTGTAAATTTTAGAATCTACAGTTGCAAATGTTTTATTCTAAACAATAAAGATAACCTTAGCAAATTTGAATCCAAATCAGATGATGGAATTTTTCTTGGATATTCTATTACCAATAAAGGGTAAATAGTCTTTAACAAGAGAATACTTATTATTGATGAGTCCATGCATGTTGTTTTTGATGAAGCTGACCATACTTCTTCAAAAATAGAAAAAGATATTGATGATCTTGCAGGTCCCATGAGTGACCTGAATATTTGAAAAAAAGGGAAGAATGAGGATAAGCCACAAGAGATGAAAAGTGAAGAAAATTTAGATCAACCTCATCTCACTTTAAATGAAGAGCAAACTCAACTAGAAAGGGACTGGATCTTCAAGAAAGATCATCTAAGAGTTCTCATCATTGGTGATCCTTCAAGTCAGGTAATTATTAGATCATCATTTAGAAATACATGCACCAATCTTGGTTTTGTTTCCCTTATTGAGCCTAAGACCATAGATAAGGCCATAAAACATGAACATTAGGTACTTACTATGTAAGATGAACTCAATCGATTTGAAAGGAAGAAAGTATGGACCTTAGTTCTTAAACCATAAAAACATTCCATTATTGGAACCAAATGGGTCTTTAAGAATAAATTTGACAATCATGGAGCCATACTTAGAAATAAGTCTAAGTTAGTAGCCAAAGATAATAACCAAGAATAGGGAATTGACTTTGATGAAACCTTTGTTCTAGTAACTAGGTTGGAAGCCATTAGGATTTTACTTGCATTTGCATCTCATATGAATTTTAAATTATATCAAATGGATGTCAAGAATGCTTTCCTCAATGGCTACATTGATAAAGAAGTATATGTTGAACAACCCCTTGGTTTTGAAAGTCATTGTTTTCCTAATCATGTGTTCAAGCTTACCAAAGCCTTATATGGCATGAAGCAAGCTCTAAGAGCTTAGTATGAAAGGTTGAGCAACTTTCTTATAAAGAAAGGGTTTTCCCAAGGGTTGGTGGACCGAACTATCTTCTCTAAAGAGAAGAGGGACTTATTGATAGTATAAATTTATATAGATGATATCATTTTTGGTGCCGCTAATGTTTATTTGTATGAAGATTTTTCCAAAGTAATGGAAAATGAATTTGAGATGAGTATAATAAGAGGACTCAAGTTCTTTCTTGGATTACAAATCAAAGAAGGGAAAGAAAGAATCTTCATCAACCAAGCTAAACACATAAGAGAGCCAATAAAAACATTTGGCATGGAGAACAACAAACCATGTAAAACTCCAATAAGCACCAACGTTAAGCTAAACACAAATGCATATGGTAAGGTTGTGGATCAAAAGTTGTATAGAGGTATGAATGGTATTCTTCTCTATCTAACATCATATAAGCTATACATTATTTTTAGTGTGTGTTTATATGCTAGATTAACTTAATCCCAAGGAGTCTCATATGCATGCTATAAAATACATACTCAAATACCTTATTGGTACTTCTAACTTAGGACTTTAGTATCCTAAGTGTTCTTTATTTAAGCTAAATACATTTTCATATGTTGAAATTGTTGGATGTATCTTAGATACAAACAACACTTTTGGCACATGTCAATTACTTTATGAATGTTTAGTGTCTTAGAGTAGCAAAAGGCAAAATTAAGTTGCTTTGTCTATTGCTGAAGCTGAGTATATGGTAGTAGGTCTTTGTTGTGCTCAAATCCTATGGATGAAGCAACAACTTCTTGACTACAAGGTTATTGTAAGTCAAATAGCCATCAAATATGATAATGCTAGTGCCATCTACTTGTCAAGGAATCCCATTCATGATCCTAGGAGTAAGCTTATAGATATAAGATATCACTTTCTTATAGATGATGTTAATATTGGTGATATTGTATTGGAATTTATTGATATTAACCATCAATTGGTAGATATTTTCACTAAACCTCTTTGCGATGAAAAGATGTAATTCATCAAAAGAGAACTTGGAATGATTGATGGAAGTACATTGAGTTAACATCAACATGTTCTTTTTCACCCTTGATGATTCATGCTTAATTATTGATTGGTTGATGATTGATATATTGCTTGACTTTTGCTTGAAATTATTACTATTAAAGTCTTTAGACTATATAGGCTAAAGATTTTAATTGTGCACTATCTTGATCAAATGTCCTTATATTAATTGAATTCATAACAATATCATTGAGTTTGATTAAAAATTTACATCAACTAAGTTTCAAAATGTTTGCTTATTTAAAAAATTCATTTTAAACTTAAACTTAATTTTGTTTTAGAAAACATAGCTAATGCCTATTGTGAGTTTACCAATGACCATTGTGTTATTGGTGAGTTCTACATTTTAGTTTTTCTATGTCCCCACGATCATTGTGAATTTCCAACAACCATGGATCTTCACTCAGTGGGTATTACAAGTAATAACAATCATTAAATTAAGAACATTTGTTTGATCAAACTAATGGTCATGTCCAATCGTTGTTGTTTTAACCACAATAGTCGTTGAGCACTCCCAACAGTCATATTTATAAAAGAAATAAGGAACTCTTCATACTCATATATAAACCCCCTAAAGCTTAAAGTTGTTTTACTATTGCTTTTGTTATGTTTTGGCTCTCCCTATCTCTCTCTATATTTGCCACTATTTATTTTGCTTTACGCTTGTATCAAACACTAAACCAAATGGTACCAAAAGTTGAATCAACCATGAGACATAAGCAACTAGCTAGGAAAAACCCTAAAGCCTCTTACTTATGTTCAAAAATTGAGGAAACTTAGCCTCAATGCTAGTACAATAAAAGAAAATATCATTTGAACCATCCTCAACACCTTAATCCTTAAAGAAAGCCAAATTTGTCCCAAAATCAAGAAGAAAAGGATAGGAGATAACAACAAAGCAAACCCCTCTTATTTTAAAAAAATTCCACCTTAAAATGGAGAAGGAGAAGGAATCACCCTCAAACTCCTCAAAAGACATCTTAGGGTTGGTAATTTTTTTAAATAGGGCGATTTACAGAGGTAGGGGTCGACAGAATAAGTAGAAGATCTTATCACAAAGATAGGGTGGGATCTCTTTTGTCACATAAAAAAGCCCTCCTATTTAGAGCTTATTATCGTGTTTCTCACCACCTTAAAAGTTATGCGAAGTGATTGTCATGCATATGCATAAGATGGGACAATCAACTTCAGAGTCTTCGGCAAGAAATACACCTTAAGGATAAATGAATTGGTAAAATGTTTTGATGCCATCATTGTTGGAATAACAGAACATCCTTCTGCTTTCAATGTGGATGTAAGGTAATTTTGGAAGTCAATCATGGATGGGAAGAGCAACTACAATAACAATAACAACAAGGCATCAAAGATAAAAAGCTAAGCCTTGAGGATAGCTCATCGATTCATAACTTGGAATATCAATGGTAGAGCATAATCCAATGGTAATTACACCATCACAGACTTATTCTATCTATGGTGCATAAAGAATAAGCAAAGTATCAACACACCCTTATTCTTGATGTAAAGGATATATGGTCAAGTGGACAAAGGGAAAGAGTTCATAATGTACATTATATAACCAAGATTGCCAAGTATATAGAGGTTATTCCCTCAACTGAAAAAGAACTTAAGGAAAGGAATATTGTGTTTGAGAAATTGACATACAATGAATCCATTTATGAAAAGATGTTATTGAGCATGGGGATCTTTCAAAGGCTCAACTATAGCTTAATAAGAAGAATACTAGAAGAAGGAGAAATGTTGAACTAGAATAAGAAGTTGAGGATGTCGAGGAAGTCATAAGAGCAGTGATTGTTGTTGTGGAAGAAATTGGAACCAATGCCTCTACTCCTACTCTTATTGCTACTACTTCTCTCTCATTCTTTGAGCAAAAGGTCCTTGATCAACTCGCAACCATCTTCAATGTTATTCAAAATGCTAAGTCTTCTACTATCTCTCTTCACTAAAGGATAAAAAAAACTCCAAAGGGTTATGAAGGATGGCAACCAGACCCTAGATTGGATAATGAATGGGCTAAATTTGCAACCTGGAAATCCAACAACTCCAACAAAGTTAGATGCAACAGTAAAATCGAATAACAAACCTTAGAACCTTTCCTATGACCCTTACCTCCAATCATTTTTTTCATCTCATGTTGCATATTTTATCTTTGTTTCATTTCCTTTATCTTCGTTTTCTAAAAAATGTTAAACTAAAGGACAACATTCTTTAATGCTATAAATATTTTATCTCTTTGCTTATACTATTATTTAATAATTCATTTCCTTGTAATTGCTATACTTGTGTATTGCTTTTTGATAATGACAAAAGAGGGGAAATACCAAGGAAAAGCAAAAGTATATGTAAATAAGTAAGGGGGAGAAAGTATGAGAAAGCATGAGAAAGCAGGCTAAGGAAAATGTAATGCTTGTGTGATAACTTGTATAAATTTGTATATATGTGAATTTGGTATGTATAACTTGCTCTAATAGTATATAAATTTTTAAACAAAGGGGAAGTAATATGATTTATTATATATTTTGCACTTGAAATTGAATCATATTGTTTGATAGTTATTAATACTTAAGGTTTATATGATGTACATTTTTCACTTATTGCAAGATTATTTGTCCTTGATAAATTGTTTGTCATCATTAAAAAGGGGAGAATGGTGAACCTAGCTTGGGAGGTTGATGAACAAAGCTTGTTTTGATGATTACAAACATATCTAAAGCTATCTTTTGTCCAAGTTAGTGTGTAAAATCTTACAGGTACATTAATCTTTTGATCCAAGGTTTTTGAAAAAAGAGTTTGGTTAAAAACTTTAAATATTCAAAACCAATGGACATTATTGCAATTCAACAGACGTTGTGACTTCATCAACTAGTGTTAAAGATTTTCAACAGGCTTTGAAGTGACACCCAAATATGAGTAAAGTCTTATAAACCAATCAAAAAATGACTCTCTAAAAATCAACAGGTGTTAGATGACTCAAACACTTAAGCTTTGCAAGTTGACTTTCATAATGGGCATTGCATTTTCGCAATAGGCATGACTCATCAAGACCTCAATAGGCATTGCATTTTCATAATAGTCATTGGACTAAATGACTTGATGTGAATAGAACTCTCAAAGCCTCAACACGGGCATTGAAATTTTACCAATGCATATTGGAAAAGATCCCAAGCAAAGCTAAAGGTTTTGGACCGTTAAGCGGGACACCTTCATATTTTCAATAGGCATTGAGATCCTCTTCAATGGGTAGTAAAAGCAAGCGAACAACCATTGAAGCACTAGAGAAAAACTAGAAAAATAGAGCATCAAGTTCACATCTTTCTGGAAACTTTAATGAACATTGTCCACATCTCAACTAGAGTTTATGTTTAATTCCAATAGGCATTAAGACGCTCTAACAGTCATTGAAGGAGTTAGTGACTAAAAAATTAAGAAAGTCAAAAGAGGAGCGTCTAGACAAATCTTTCTCTAATAACCAGTTCCAATGGGTGTTCTAGTACAATCAATGAGCATTAAAGTTGTATTCTCACCCAACAATGGGCATGGAAATTATCTAATAGGTGTTGAGTGACTGCTTTATGATATTGAGTGACAACCTTCTTTTTAATGACTAGTTTCATTTTCTGCCTATAAAAGGACCCTTCCACAATAGATTTTAGTAGTGAAAAAAAAAGTGAAAAATGGTAAAAATAAGTATATTCTATTGTGAAAGCAATTTCTAATAAAAATGCGAAAAGAAGTGTGATATAGGTTTAAAGGAAGATCTTGTTAAAAAGCTTGCAAAAGTCATCTTCAAAATAGAGTTGAAGAACAAGCTTTAAGACATCTCTTAAAGCTCTTCACCAAATCGAACAATTCTTGTGAATGTGTTCATTATTGTTTACTACTCGAATGAGAGTATTCTTTCTTTTCTTTGAAATTGTAAATTCTTTAGAGAAAGTTTTTAGTTTAGAAGATCTTAAAAGATCTAAAACCATTTTTATGAAAGCAGTAAGGTAGCACTTGCAAACTACTTTGGGAATGATTTAGTAACACTGAAAGTCTACTTGTAATGGTTTGGTAGTGCTCAGAAACTACTATTGTAAAGGTGATTGATAACATCTGAAAGCTATCTAGATAGTGAAAGACTCTAATTGGAAGATTAGAGGTGAGGACATAGGCAGGATTGTGTCAAACCTTTCTAAATTGATTGTCTCAATTTCTCATTATTTTTGCACATAGTTTTAATTATTTTTACTTACTATTACACTATTCAACCTGCCTTCTAAGGTACTAAGGGACAACAAAAACACTAAGTTATGTGTGACCTTATAAAACACTAAGTGAGGTAGTGAAATACCTAAATGGTGAATTGAGGGAGTAAATATAAGGTTTGTTTATACTCGAACCATTATAAATCTTATGTGTTGATTTTCTCTTTCTCGTTCCTTTATCTTTTAAGCATTTGTGTTCCTACTAAAGCTTAAAATTTTCACCCATTCAATCTCTGTTCTTGATGCATAAGGGCCAATAAGTGGTATTAGAGCTAAGTCCTAAAAATTAGCCTTAATTGCTTAAGTAAAGGTTATGGCACATGAAGTGATCCATTCTCACCTCAAACCTTATTTTGATGGAATTGACTATACTCGTTGGGAGTATAGGATAGAGATTTATCTTGATAGGATCCTTATTGATATATGGGATATTATAGTAATAGAATGGAAGCCACCAAGTAAGATGTTGGATTAATTTGAAGAGCCACTCTTAAGAGAAGATTGGGTTAATGCCTATAGAAAGGCAAATGGAAGAAATAAGAATGTAATAGCAATCAACGTTATCTCTCTCTCAAGAGAAAAATATGGGCAAGTGCAACATTATCAAAGTGTCTATGGAATATGGAAAGCCTTGGAGAACTATCATGAAGACATTATGCAAATGAAGTATAGGAAGGTTTACATGTATGTGATGGGAATATGAGCTCTTCATGATGAAACACAATGAAAGCATTGTCGATATGACAAATAGACGTGTCATTGTCAACAAAATGAGGAAACTTAGGAGACATTTTTCTAAGGAGGATGTCAACTTTAAGATTCTCAAAGCTCTTCCCTTTAAAAAGTATAATGCTGGAGTGTGTGAGGTATTAAAAAAGCTAGTGAAAATATTGGTAAAATACCAATTGATCTCCTTTTTAGGAAGCTCTTCACTCATGGAATGGCAATGAAGATGGACGAAGAGCTAAAGAAGTTACAAGAAAAAAAAAGAAAATAAGGCACTTGCTTTCAAATCCACCATAAATGATAAAGAAGTGAAAACAATCTCTTATGATTTCAATGAAAGTGACAAAGAAGAAGAAGAGCTTACCATACTATCAGAAAGATCCAAGGAGTTTATAAGGATGATGAGCTTTTTGAAGATCTTGTGATGATGATAGTCTTGAAGATGAGGATGATAAGCTTTTTTAAGTTATGGTTTTGAGATGTGACAAATATGAATGCAAACTGAATTTTTATTAAAAAAAATACTCTAAACTTGAAAAGAATTTTAAGGGTTTAAATGAACTTATTTCTAGTTTGAGGGAATCTAATGATGAACTTAAAAAATCTTTAAAGCAACTTTCCAAAACCTCTTTTATGATTTTTTAATAAAAGAAATGTTGTGTCTAGGGGAAAAATATTTGAAGAACATGTGATCCTAAGGTGTTTGCATTACTTTTCTACTTTGAATGATGTGTTTTGAATAATAACAAAATAATGACAAAACCTTAAGTAGTTCTAAAGTTTGTATTTTAGTGCTTTTGTAACCTATAGGGTTAGAATGTTGTGATAATGCTTAGAGGATATGTGACCCCAAGAATTTTTGTATAAGTGGTATAGTTGTGAATATTCAACGGGTGTTGTGAGTTCCAAATAAGCATTGTGAACATCCAACAGGCATTTGACAACTCAAAACAAGCATTGAAAAGCATATGTAGTGCCCAAAGTAATCTAGACCTCACTAAAAGTGTTGAAAATTTTCAAACAGGCATTCAACGATTCAGTGGGCATTGAAAATTCAGCAATTAGCGTTAAGGCATTGGATAATTAGTTAGGCATCACTGTGCATATTGAACCTGGCCATGGGTATTGTGATTTTGCAATGTGCATTAATCTAGACCTAGCAATAAGCACTGATATAGACCTAGCAACAAACATTATAAAAGTGCCCAATATTACGTTAAAAGCTTATAAAACTTAGAACGGGTGTTGGCTCTTCTAAACAGGCATTGAAGGAGTTTCCAACGAGCATTGTAAATTGCTTAACGGGCGTTGAAGCATGTTTGTAAGACTTTGAAAAATAAGGCATCAAACTTATGCTTTTTGGGAAATCCACAACATGCATTGATCATGAGCCAATGGGCGTTGAAGTTGAGAACAATGGGCATGGAAGATTGACAATTACCATTGAAGCTATCAATTACAAGTTCAACAAGTGTTGGTAAGAAACAACAGGTGTTGTCTCCTTTAAAGGCTAGTTTTGAAGAAAAGTTGTCTGACATAACTTTAAGTACTCCAATGGCCAATTTTGTACCTTGGGTATATAAATAGCTTTTCTGAAGGTTATAATAGAATGATGAAACTTTGGAGATCATTTGTAAGCAATTAAAGATCATCTTTGTAACTCTTTTGCAAACCTTTTTGGGTGATGCTTGTATTTGGGTAGAGTGAGGATAATTTTGTTATTTTTTTTAGAGTAATTTTTCTTAAGTACTAATAGTATATTTGTTGCCTAATTTAAGAGGCATTGATGTTGCTTAGATCTTTAAGGTTGTCCTTGAGCTTATAAAATGGGAAGGTTGTTCTTGAGCTTGTAAAAGGAATTGAAAAGGCATAAGTGAAAACTTAGAGACTAGAATAGGCACATCAAACCATTATAAAATCCTTATGTTGATTTGTGTTTGTTTATTGCTTCCGCATTACTTGTTTGTATTTTTATTTATAACCCAGTTCACCCCTCTCTTGGGTTACCACATCTCCATCCAGGACCAATAATTGATATCAAAGCTTAACCTTTATTAAAGCATAATTTCAAGAGCTATATGATTATGGCAGCATAAAATGAGCATGGACCAGAAGGAGAATCAATTATGAGACACCTCTTCTTCAATGGAACAAATTACCAATATTACAAGAACAAAATGTACTACTTTCTCATATCTAAATCCATTGAATTATGGATAATTGTAGAGAAAGGCCCATATTCTCTAATGAATAGGACTCAAATAGAGAAAGACATTGATGAGATGTCTAATAAAAAAAAAGCAAGTTGCTAATAATGACAAGACCATCCACATGCTCTATTGTACCTTAAGTAGAAATAAGTACAATAAAGTGAGCATGAAGTCAACTATCAAGGAAATCTGAGAGGCCATAGAGATCATACAGAAGAGAACAAATCAAGTTAAAGAAAAAAAGATGGAGTCCCTCATTTGTCAGTATGAAACCTTTCATATGAAGCCTGATGAAACAATCTTAAGAATATATGATCAGTTCATTAAGATTATTGGAAAAATGAAGGCTCTTGGGAAATTATTTAACAATGACGAACTTGTGAAGAAAGTTCTGAGGTGTCTTTCTAAGGAGTGGCTTGGCATGGTCACCTCTTTTAAGGACTTAAAGGACATGCCACTTAACGAGCTACTAGGAAATCTCATTGACTATGAGATGAACCTAAACAGAGAAACACCTTTCATATCTGAGGATGGAAATAAGAAGAAGATTGGAATAGTTCTCAAAGCTACCTCTAAATGTCTTAGCTTATATGAGGATGGAGAGTTGGATGAACAATAGATAACCCTCTTAACAAAGAAATTTAGAAAGATGTTGATGAAGAAGGGCAAATGCAAGCTTGAGCAGATTGAATGTTATTGATATGTAAGACTTTGCCACATTAAAGCAGACTGTCCAAAAGCTAAAGTTGAGAACAAAGATAAGAAGAAGAAAAAAGCCTATAAAGCCACTTGGGATGACTCTAGTGCACCTGAACTAAGTAAAATGAAGAACAACAATGGACAGGAAGAAGAGAAAGAACCAATCTCTACCTTATGGCCTTAGAGGACAACTTTTCAAAACAAGTACGCTCTAGCACTTTTGGTAGTGATTTAACTAAGGATGATCAAGAGCTAGAAGACATGTTTATTATTGAAAATCTTATTGAGGCCCTAAAATCCACCAATAAAAATCTTAATAAAAGTGTTGAAAGAAATAAAATTTTGAAAATCGAATTGATGGAACTTAAGAAAATTTTTGATCTATTACAAAAGGAAAATGAGGCTTTGAACAAAGAAATGAAGTTTTATGAAACTATGTCTTCTTAAAATTATAGTCTCAAGAAAGAGATCTCAACTTTGAAGGATTCACTTGCCTCTTTTACAAAAGGAAAAGAAAAGCTTGTTTTGATTTTAGGCTTTCAAAATACTTCAAATGATAGACATGGCTTAGGCTTTGATCATTCTAATCCTTCCTCTTCAAAATCACATAAGCATAACACTAACCGTTCACATTCACACTCTCAAAGGCCAAAGGCAACTCATGCTTTTATTTATAAAACCAAGTATTTCAATAATGCTCAGGTTCTTTCAAGTTTTAGGCATCAATCATTTAGGAAGTCACCTCACACTTTCTCTATAAATGAGATCATAAGAGCATTCATTTGTCAATGCTTTTATTGTGGAAAGTATAGACATAAAGTATACTTTTGTTATGCTAGATTAAGAGATGAGCATGTTTATGTTACAAACCCCTATGGACCAAAGAGAAAATGGGTACCAAAGAAAGTGTAATTTTATAGGTTTTGAAGCTCCTCACCCTTTACTCAAAATGGAGAAACAAATATTGAATGACGCTGTCAAATTTGAAGAGGACAATTGTATTTTTAGGGATCATGAACTGTAATGTATCTTTATCTCTCATTATTGTTTTCCATGCTTATGCTAATGGGGAGTTTGAATTATGAACTTTAATAGTTATTCTTTCTCTCATGCTTTTCTCTACATATGAATAGAACATATGCCCCCAAGTATGTTTACTAAACTATTGTTTAAATATCTTAGGAGATTTATTAGAAGGAAGCATATAGATAAGGGGAGTTTACATTCTTTATTTGTTCCATATTTTAGGTGCTTACTTTGAGAAAGTTGATCAAAATTTTTTTAAGGGAGTATCTTTCTCTTGCTTTTGACAAAGCGAGAGAACGCCTAGTATATCTTTTTGTAATAATGACAAAAAGGGGGAGAATTTTTATGGATGCCTTGATTAAATGATTGAATGCTTAAATTGGCATTTGTTAGGTATCACTTATTTGATTGGATACACTTGTTTGAACTCTTTTGGTAAGATAACATTTAGCATGTGTTTAACATCCAACAATTGGTATCCTATATGGTATATGTGATATCTAGCCTTGTAATCATCATTTATATTTTTATGTTATAGCATTTGGTATCCTCTATGTTTTAAGTTTTGTATTTTTTGTATTAAAGCATCTTGGTTTTGTCATTATTCAAAAAGGGGGAGAATGTTGCGTCTAGGGGGAAAATGTTTAAAGAATATGTGACCCCAAGGCATTAACATTACTTCTCCATTTTGAATGATCTGTTTAATGATAACAAAATAATGACAATACCTTGAGAAGTCTTAATATTTATATTTTAGTATTTTTGTATCCTATAAAGGGAGAATGTTATAATAATGCTTGACGGATATATGACCCCACGTGTTTTTGTATAAAAGGTGTAGTTGTGCATATTCAATGGGTATCGTGAACATCCAATGGGTATTGGAAAACTCACAATAAATGTTGGAAAGGATGTGTAGTGCCTAAAGCATTTTGGACCTTGCCACGAGTGTTGAAGATTTTCTAACGAGCGTTGGATGATTTAATGGGCTTTTAAAATTCACCAACAGGCATTGATGCATTAGACAATTAGTCTGTCATAGTTGTGCACATTGAACCTCACCACTGGTGTTGTGGTTTTCCAATGAACGTTAATCCAGACCCAATAATAGCCATTACATATTCGCAATAGGCATTAGAAAAGTGCCCAATATTGAGCTAAAGCTTTTAGAACTCAAAACAGTTGTTAGCCCTTCTCAACAAGCATTGAAGGAGTTTTTAATATGCATTGTGAATTGCTCAACAAGCATTGAAACATGTTTGCAAAAGTTTGAAAAGTAGAGAATCAAGCTCATGCATTTTAGAAAATCCACAACAGTCGTTGATCATGATCCTACAAGTGTTGAAGTTGAAATGAATGAGTGTTAGAGCTATCTATTATAAGTTCAATGAGTGTTGATAAGAAGCAATGGGTGTTGTCTCCTATAATGGCTAGTTTTGAAAAAAAAAAAGTTGTCAGACTTAACTTCAAGTACTCCAATAGCTAGTTTTGTGGTTTGGGTATGTAAAAAGCTTTTTTGAAGACTATAATAGATTGATGAAACTTTAGATATCATTTGTAATTGACTAGAGTACATCTTTGTTTATGCAAACCTTTTTGAGTGTTGCTTGTATTTAGATAGAGTGAGGATAATTTTGTTACTCTTTTGAAAGTAGGTTTGCTTGAGTACTAAAATTGTATTTACTACCTAATTTGAGAGGCATTGACACTATTTGGATCTTTACTTGCTAGTGGTTGTAATGGTTGGTATTGTGCCTAGAAAAATACCAAAAAAAAGGTTGTCCTTCGGCCTGTAAAAGGGAAAGGTTATTTTTGAGCCTATAAAAGGAATTGAAAAGGCCTAAGTGAAAGCTTGAGGAGTAGAGTAGGCATGTTGTCGAACCTCTATAAAATCCTTATGTTGATTTGTGTTTACTTGTTACTTTCACATTACTTGTTTGTGTTTTATTTACAACCTAATTCACCCCCTTAGGTTATCATATCTTTGTCTAGGACCAACAAGAAAATGATTCTTTGAAAAATAAAGTTATTAAATTAAGAAATTCCATCGCTGAATTTCATAAAATGAAGGAGGTCTTGGGTACATTAATTGTATCTCAAAGGTTACCCATAGTGGGACATGCACTTGGTTATGATGGAGCTTCTACATCTATAAAATCTCCTCGTATCTTTATCAAAGCCTCTACCTCTTAAACTTTTAGCATAAAGGTGATTAAGAAGAGGAGTGCTCCAAGCACTAAGCCTCCCATGCCTAAAGGCAAAGGGAAGACACCTTAAATCTCTAGAGCTAAGTCTCTAAGAGCTAATCATGCATAAAAAAACACACACACCTTCTATTCCTCACCATATTTTTACTACTCACCATACTTGCTCTTGCTTGCATTCTCATGGCAATGGTATGACAAGAGCCCCCTGCTTATACCAAAGTGGTTCAAAGGAGGAAGACTAATAATTTTAGACTTCAATGTTATTATTGCATGAAATATTATCCTATCAATGTGTTTTGTTATATTAGGAAGGCTCACCTCAAACTTAAGGATACTTTTAAGACTAACCCCCTAAGACCCAAGTATTGTTGCGTACCTAAATAAAAATGAATTTGTTTTATTTTGTAAGAATACTTTGACTCCACCAATAATAGGCTAAAGTACTAAATATACTTGTAAACTTGTCTCAAAGTGACAATAAAGGAGAAAATGAACTATTTTGTCAAATTTACCCCTAAACTTATATTATTTCATTAAAATTACCCTGGATCTTATATTATTTTGTCTTAGAATTCCATAATAATAGAGAAAATAAACTTTTTCATCAAAATTACCATTAATCTTATACTATTTCTTAAGAGAGAAAAATGAGCAAATTAAAAAATATATTATGGTAAGGAAACGCATGAAATATTTATACTTGTTCATCTAATTGCAGCAAATATAAGAAGAAGTAGGTTAAACATAAGAATAATGGTATACAAAAGTACTGCTAATATGGGGAAAGAGCACCACTAATAGTGGCTTAGAGTGAGGTGAATCCAGGTCGAAGATTCTACTCCTGCCCTAACTGTAAATTATATTTTTTAAAAAATAATAAAAAAATAAAATATTTGCCTTATGGGAAATTTTCATGAGGTGAGGAGTCCATACAAAAGTAGAGATAAGAGAAAAATTCTCCCTATCAAGAGGATGAGATAGAGGATGGGGGATTGTTTTTGCTCCTGCCCACTTGTCATCCCTAAGTCAATTCCCTATTCAACCAATATTTTGGACTTTTATGATGAAATAATATAAGATATGGGGTAATTTTAATAAAGAATTTTATTTCATCAAATATTATGGGCTTTTATAACAAAATAATACATGATGAAGGGTAATTTTGATAAAATAACACAAGTTTAGGGGTAAATTTGTTGAAATAGTTCATTTTGTTCTTTATTGTCACTTTGAGACAAGTTAAGGGGTTTATTTGATACTTTAACCACTAAATATGATAATGATTACCATATGGATAGTGAATGCTCAAAGCATTTTCCACCAAACAAAATGATGGTGAAAATGTCACATTTGAAAACAATGCCAAGGTATTGGTGTGGTTGATAAGAAGGGTTTTCCCTAATTGATAATGTTCTTATTAATGGTTTAAAGCATAACTTGTTGAGTGAAAAGTCAATTATGTGATCAAGGAAATCAAGTTACATTTGATTTGAGGGAGTGCGTTGTGACTACCTTGGTAGATGACAATGTCGTCTTTAAGCGTGAAAGGCAAGAAAATACCTACATAATTAGCTTGGACAATTTAGCTACTCAATCTTTCATGTATCTTGTTTCCATCAGAAATGAGTCATGATTTGGCATAACTTAGACATGCAAGTATGGAGCTTCTCCAAAATCTCTCAAAAGGAGAATTAATGGATGATCTTCTAAAGCTCAAAATTTATTAAGGACAAGAAATGTGGACCTTACCAAATTGAGAAGCAACACCAAACCTCCTTCAAATACAAAAATGTTGCAAGTATTTCTAGACTACTTCAACTCATCCATATGGACTTGGTTAGACTAGAAATGCTAGCTTGGGTGGAAAGCATTTTGCATTTAGCCTTGTTGAAAATTACTAAAGGTTTACTTGGGTTAGTTTCTTGACTTATAAGAGAGATGCTTTTGACGTATTTAAAAGTTTAGAAAAAAGGTTTAAAATGAAAAGAGTTACTTTATTTCTAGCATTAGAAGTGACCCAAGTAAACCTTTAGTAATTTTTAAAACTATTGTTTAAACATGGTATTTCTTGTAATTTTTTTGGTTCCTAAAACATCACAATAAAATGGTTATCTAAAGAGGAAAAAAAAAGAAATTTATTGGAGATGGCTAGAATGATGCTCAATGAGTATTGTAACCCTAATTATTTTTAGGCTAAAGCCATTAACACTTTATGTTATATTACAAATAGAGTTTTCAAAAGACCAATTTCAAAGACAACCTCTTATGAGTTATGGAATGGAAGAAAGCCCAAGTTTTCATACCTTAAATCATTTGATTGCAAATGTTACATTTTAAACACCAAAGACAACCTTGAGAAACTTGCCTCCAAAATTGATGAAGGCATCTTTTTAGGCTATTCCACCAATAACAAAGCATATAAGGTTTTTAAGAAAAAGTCTATAGTGGTTGAAGAGTCTATGATAGTTGTTTTGTTGAGTGTAGTAAACTTGATCTTGGGAAAAGGTCTCTTATTAATGATATTGTAAGCGAATTTGAATTAAGATCAACTTTAGTCCAAAGGAACTTAAAAGTGAAGTAGGGAATGAATAAAAAGAACCATAAGAGATTGAGCAAAAATAACCACAACAAATGAGAACCAAGATCAAGGACTACCTAAGGATAACAGGTACTCTAAGAACCATTGAGAGGAACTCATCATTGAGGAGACCTCAAAAGGTGTAAGTACTAGAGCTCAAATTAATGTCTTAGATAATAATCTTGATTTTGTTTCCCAAATTGAGCCAGAACCAATTGATGAGGCTATTGATGATGATTATTGGGTGATTCCATATAAGAGGAACTCAACTAGTTTGAGAGAAACAAGGTTTAGGAGATTATTCTAAGACCTAAAAAGCACTTGGTTATGGGTTACAAATGGGTGTATAGGAATAAGTTGAATGAACAAGGGTCAACACAAGGAACAAAGCTAGATCGGTTACTAAGGGATACAACCATGAGGAAGGCATTGATTGTGATGAAACCTTTGCTCTCGTTGTAAGATTCTACTTTTATATGCATGTCATATGGATTTAAAACTTTTTTAAATGGATGTCAAAAGAGCATTTTTAAATAGTTTTTATTAAGAAGGAAGTTATAACGAACAACATCTAGGTTTTGAGTCTCATGATTTACCACACCATGTTTTCAAACTACTTAAGGCCTTGTATGGATTGAAACAAGCTCCTAGAGCTTAGTATGAGAGGCTTAGTTCATTTCTTTTGAAAAATGATTTTAAAAGGGGCAAGGTCGACACAATATTCTTTGTGAAAAGGTAAAGCAATGTTTAAATTTATGTTGATGATATAATCTTTAGTGCTACTAATGAGTCTTTTTATGAAAATTTTGCTAAGTGTATGACTAAGAAATTTGAGATGAGCATGATAAGAGACCTAAAGTTTTTTCTTAGTCTACAAACCAAACAATGCAAAGAGGGCATCTTCATCAACCAATCCAAGTATACAAAGGAATTACTTGAGAAGTTTAGGATGGATGGATGTAAGGTAACCAAGACACAAATGAGCTCATTAATTAAACTTGATAAAAATGAATTGGGTATGCCTAGAAATGAGAAGAAATATAGAGGCATGATTAGTTCTATTCTCTATCATGCCACTTTTAGACCTGATATCATGTATAATGTATACTTTTGTGCTAGATTTCAATAATGTCCTAAAGAGTCTCATTTGCATGTGGTTAAAAGATTTTGAAATATCTGTATGGCATTATACATTTAAGTCTTTCGTATCTTGGAAACTCATCTTTTAATCTTGGATATTAAAATAAGGATTATGTTGGTAGTTTGCTTCATAGAAAGAGCACTTTTAGTACCAACAATTTATTGACGAATGTCTTATTTCTTGGTTTAGTAAGAAGCAACTTTTGGTTGCCTTATCGACCATCAAAGCAAAATATATGGTGATGGATTATTGTTACACTCAAGTTCTTTGGATGAAACAACAACTCAACGACTATGGTAAAGATATTGATCATATTACCATAAAATGTGATAACACAAGTAAAATAAATCTTTCAAACAATCTAATCCAACATTCAAAAAGCAAGCATACAAATATTTGGCATCATTTCTTAAGAGACCATGTATAAAATGGTAATATTGTGTTATAATTTATTTATATAAACAACCAATTAGTGGATATTTTCATCAAAGCCCTTAATAAGGAAAGGTTGAACTTTAAAAGGGAATTAAGAATGTTTGATGGGAGCTATCTTAGGTGACAAGGGTCTCATTATTTGCATATGTTGTTATTTAATTGACGATTGATGTGACTGATGTGAATTTGTTGTTTTAAGTTTGTGCTTTTTTTTTTTATGATGAGATGAATAGATTCAACTTGCATTTGAGTAGTTCCACATTCATGTGATTGAATCAATCATCTAAACATCATTTTGATCACTAAATCCCATGGCCATTTGAAAGATTTCTTTTTAAGCTTATTTTTGAACTAGTTTGTAAATTGTGATTGAGAACTATTTTCATAATCAATATTTATATAACTTTTTTTTATTTTTTAAACTTTTTAAATCTCACACTCGCAATAATTTTTTCGTCATTGCAATTTCTCAAAAATTTCAAATTTCAACCATTTTTAATGCATCTTTTCAAGGTCAAACTAGTCGTTACTCACATTTTTTAAGATGGTCACGACTATACTTCTGCAATCATGAATTAACAAATTTGTTGGGTAATAACTTACTCACTTTAAACAACTTTTTTCTTGAATTTATTGTGTTTTTAGCCATTTTTCTTCTTCCTTGCCTATTTAAACTCATTTTATGCCCTTTCACTTTTTTTTCTTACTTTCTCTCTATCATTTTCTTAATCCTTCTCAAACTCTCTTCTACACTCTTTACTTTCTTCTTCTACTTACTTTTTTACACCTTTCTTTCTTTTTAATGGTACCTAAAACAAAAATGTCAAGGACTCTAAGGGCAAAGCTGCTATGACCTCATCACCGCCTCTCCTAAGCCCTCCTCTTCATTTGATGTAGGGAGAAACTCCCGAAGAAATGAAGAAATATGATTAAATAGGGACAAGTAAATTTTACATAAAAAAATTTCATTTTAATTCACTCTTAAAGCTCTCAACATTAAGAAGGAATTATTTGCCCAACTCTACAACATGAATTAGGAAAAATATATCTTTATCAAGGAGTTAATATATGATAAGTTAATAAAGGAATTCCTTACAACAATGATCATTAATAGGGATTCTCACCTAGCAGGTATATATGGCATGGACTTTAGGTGATTTGGCAAGCCCCACCATATTAGCCTTGTCTCTCCTTTTGAACTCTTCAGTTTCAAATTGAAGCACCATGGGACATCGATGATCTGTACCTTGATTTCAACGAATTCTAGCATAGGATTTCAATTGAAACTTGCCATGGCTCAAAGTTTTCTTTAGAAAAAAACATAAATTCTATTTTCTATTTGTTTCTCCATAGAGTAATGGCTTTTTTTATAAATGTTAGGAGGGATGAAAATGAGGTCTCACGAAAAGACCTTTTTTTTTTTTTTTTGCATTGTCTTATTAATGTCCAAGACATATGCTTTGGTCGGTTCTTTATGGACCAACTTGCTCATTTAGGCAAGTCAAAGAATGGGTAAATACTTTTTTCCTCCCATATCACAGCCATTGCTAGACATATAGAAACTGTTACACCTCATACTAAACTTTTTCTTAAAATCTCATACCCAACTGATGCAAATCCACTTGATCTCAACTACTTGTTCAATGCCAAAGCAACAAAACCATTGATATATGACTACCTTCTTAGGGCTCAAGAGGTAATGATCCAATAAGTATTTAGTAACAAAAAAAAAAAGGAGATTAGTCCTCTAAGAAGGAAAAAAAAGCTATCCAAGAGGAAGCAAGAGGGGTACTTCGACCCCCTACTCAACCTCTTCCTTCTTCTCCTCTAATTTCTCTTGACTCTGTTTATAAAAAGCTTGACAAAATTCTATGATGTGGATAAAAAATTCAAGCTTATTGGCATCTCCATATTGATGTTATGGATCTTCAAGACAAATTAGAACACACCACTTACTACCTTCTTAATTTTGAAGAGGAGAAGATGAAGAAGGAGAAGAAGATGACAATGGTGATGATGAATAATCCCCTAATTTTTAGTCTCTTTCTTTTTTGCTTTCTTTTCTTTATGTTCCTTTTTTTATTTTTATGGTTTTTAAATGTTAGGCATAATTATTATGATCAAACATTTGTAAATGTTTGAAATTTTATATGTTATTGATTGTAATATTTAGGTTGGCTTCTCTTATGAAAATTTCCTTTTATCTTCAATTTATCACTATTGTCTTCTTTGTGCATCGTTGAATTAATTGATTGAATAATTGATTATTTAAGTATATAATGTCCCTCTTAATTGTTCACCTTTCATCCATCATTTTTTATCTTGTAAAGAAAGATAGAAATTGAATCAAAATTATAACAAAATAATTGTATGAAATGTTAATGCTAATATAATACATGATTATTATAGCTAAAGGGAGCATTGATTGAATGAGACTATGTTTAAACTCTGAAATCCTTATCTTCTTGCAGTCCTAAGGAACCATATTCTCTAACACCTTTTTAACTTTAATACACTTATTTTCTATAAGGAAATGCAAGTTAGATGGTTTATATTTTGCAAATTCAATCTAGGATGTCAAAATTAAAAAAAGAGAGATTGTAAGACTAAGGTGGTCACACTTTGGTCAAACTATATTTTTTGTTTATCTTGACAACATAGATTGGAAGGTACTAATAAGTGTTGATCTTATAGAAAATAAGATATGAATAAGTTGAAAAGTCAAAAGGAAGTGAAACATCTCCAAGCCTCAGAATTGGCCATTATCCATTATCCACTAAGAAATCAATCGTAACCGCTATCCACTTAAAAAACTAATCAAAACATGTAGTTGATTTCACAGTCTAAATTATGTTGGGCTCACAATCGTGATCATCCAATTTCATTAAAAAAGGATCTAATGGTCACCCATAAAATCAGTGTGCCACGTGTTCAGAAAATTGTTAGGCAATTTAAAGATCGTGAAGGCGATCTAATAGGCATGATCATGACTCTATTTCAAAGATGAACCAAAACATCTAGGCTTATTCGTCATGTGTTTTGTGTTTTACTAATCTAGCGAAATCTAAGATTGCGACTGCAACCTTCAACTTTATGATCAAGATATCTATAAAAAGTGGAGCATTACAACAAATGATCAAATGCCACATGTCACTAGCTATTAGACAGTTAAAGTTCTTAATCATGAAAGTGTAACTCTAAGCATGAATGCATATCGCGATCGCGATTCTAACATCTCAATTGTGAAATTCTTCTTACAAGCATTAAATGTAAAATTGCCTGTCAAATATTGGAGTTATGGATATAGTTTCCTTAACACTGACTCTTTAATGGTTGGAATATATAAATATTCTACCCAATGGCCTTAAATGTAAGACAACTTTCATTTATCATGCCCAAACTCTTACAATTTGATTTCTTAATCCTCTATTTCTTAACTACTATTGTACTTTATTTGTTGAGAGTATTCATTGCTTGTAATAGGTTAAGTGTGAGTCTTAAACATCTGGGATTTGGGTTTTAGAGTGAGCCTTATATGAGTAAAACTATTGTATGGTTTTATGTTAGTGTTAAACACTATGTATAATTAGGGTAGGGTTAGGTGAAAGCCAAACACTAAGTTATGTGACCTTGTAAAATATAAATTTTAGGTAGTGAAATAATCAATTGGTGAATTAAGGAGTAAACATATTACTACCTGAACTACTATAAATCTTGTGTGTTGATTTTCTCTTTCCCTTTCTTTTATCTTTTAAGTGTTTGTGCCCCTACGAAGTTTAACTTTCTCATCAAATTCAACCTCTTATTTTTATGCATAAAGGCTAACAATTTGATTATATCAAATGTCATATCAATTTCATTGAATTTTTTTATAAAATTTAATTTTCTATAATCGTTTACTGAATTTAAAATTTTTATATAAATTTAATTAGATATTAATCAAATTATATATTCGATGGTAACAAGTTTTATATTCATTGTATTCTTTTTTTAATTATTGTGTACCGAATTTACAGTAGTGAAATATGACCCTAATGGTAACGATGTCAAAATAATACTGCGCTGAATTTGATAAACATCTAATCAAATTCTATTTAAAATTTATACAAAAAAGTTGCCAAACATTATATATATATATATATATATATATATATATACATACGATAATTAAAGATATTATCTTAAATATCTAGATATATATTTTATTTTAAAAGTTAAAACAAAATATGATATCTAGTTATTTGTATCTCTTGAGATAAATAATTGGCGTATATATTAAGTAGTTAAAGTATATTAATGTTAGGGTTTTTCTGAAATAGGTAGCACAAAATGTTACCTACAAAAAAAGTTTAGGGAGAAAGAGTGCAAATGACCTTTGTTCTAGCCTACTATTCTTTTTTGGAAAACCTATTTGTGTGGATACCTACAACAGATGTTCATCTTATAGGTAGCATTTGAATCCAATGATCTACACTCCAAGCTTGAGGTAGGGTGTTACCTGTGTAAACTCTCTTTCTACCTTTTAATAATCTTACAAATCTTATTTGAATTGGAAGGATTTCAAATCCCTTTCATCAATCTAATTGAATTGTATGTAATGATGGTAGGTTTTATATGTTTAAAATTTTTGTTTTTCTATTGTGTTTCTTCTATGTTACCCAATAGGATTCCCTTCTCATTGTTATTTGTCTTATAAATCCCGAACCAGAAAGACCAAGTCAATTATGCTCAACCTAAAAAGATCTATTCGAACCACCCAACTTGATACCCAAAGAACTATTAGGCTTTGTATAACATACACAACAGAAAAACAAAAAAAATTTACATGGAAAGCCACCAATGATCCATGCAATTTGATTTAATCGAAAGGAAAGGACGTGAATATTACCAATCCATGTGAAAGGTGTTAGATCTATTGGAAGGCTGAGAGTGGGTTTACACTAGTAACACCCCACCTCGAACTTGAAGTTGGATTAAGTCGTCGCTCATGGATGATCACCCTTTATAGGTATCCATACAAATAGGCTCTTTCCAAATTGGGTTATGTGCTAGCACTACAATTTTTCTCTCTAAAATGTTAACATGTATGCACAGTATATTTTAGAAAACCTTAAAACATGCATATATATCTTAATCATTAAGATATTTATGCAAT
Organism: Omphalea diandra; assembly: GCA_949677035.1. Lineage (NCBI taxonomy): Eukaryota > Viridiplantae > Streptophyta > Magnoliopsida > Malpighiales > Euphorbiaceae > Omphalea > Omphalea diandra. The sequence continues at coordinate 45,367 of CATIWR010265945.1, read as the reverse complement.
TATGTATCTTATAAATACAAATAAAATATCTTATTTCGTTTTTAACATTTTAAAATGAAATAGATATCTAAAACAATATAGATAATATCTTTAATTGTCTTAATTATAAATATAGAGAGAAGTAAAACCCTATCTCACTTTGGGCTTATTCTATGTGTGCGATCCTATAGGTTCACATAATGTTCGTAATGGCCTAAAACCTATTTTGGCTCACTAGTCATAAGTGGCCTTTAACAAGACATTATGACTGCTCAAATTATATGAAGGTTAATAATCTGACATAATATATTTTACAAGTAGTATTATAATCCTTTTATCACATTATATCTCAATGGAACATAAGGCATGGATTGAATTATCCTTATATAGTTCAGTTCTTTCTAGATCTCCTAGTAGACTGATGTAAAATGGCATTGGTAACCTTTATCAATTCATTATTGCATGGTTATGAAATCTCTTCAGTCTAACTTATTAAAGGGCCTAGAGATACATTTCTTATAAATATATGAGGGACAAATTCCTTCTGAATCACTAATATTCCTTTATATGATTTACTTTATGTCTAATATTAGTTTGTATGATCATCTGGTTAAAAATAATGTTAGACTATATCAAAATATGAAGTTCATCATATTAGAATCTATAATGATTTTTAGGTCAAAGGATTAGGTTAATAGTATTGCATGAGAATCATTTATAACTATTAATCCATGTAATGTTCTAATAGTGGATCAGTCCAATACAATGTTTCTTAAATATGTATCTATGTGTTTGACTTAATATCACATATTCATGACTAGTAAAACATAGTCATCAATTAAAACATATATTAGTATTCTTTCATTATTTCCTAATAATAATGACTAACTAGGGATAGTTTAGAACAAAATTCTTTACACCTAAAGGTTTTACTATCAAGTCACATACTTGATGACATTAGGTTGAATTAACTATTCATGGAATTTTTCATTTAGTCATAAAAGAGATATTTAATAAAATTGGAAACATCACATCATTTATAAAATATCCATTACAAGTGTTGGCCTACGACACAAAACTTATAAGAACATCATAAGTGTGGTGAACATCATTAGTGTTGTGAGCATGGATCAAGATAAAAAATGTAAGAGACCTTTAGTCATGGTCTTTTCTAATAACCCCACAAACCCACAACCAATTAGACATCTTAGAAAATACACCCATAACAAACCCTTCATACTCATGATAAACTATGGAAAATAACTTGCACCTACGTAGCTAGCATATAAACCTAAGACTCCTAAACCATTGCCTAACTGGCAACTCCTATACAGAGTTCACTTTGGTATTAAGGGAAATAAAGCAAGCACTCATTCAGAATTGAGAGACCACAGTTGTACCAGATGTTCCCCAAATGTAACACCGTGGGTCCTTACTTGCATTAGTTTGATAAGTAAAGACAACTGAAGAACTAGCTCGAGAAGGATGGGCAGCACGATGTTCTAAAATGTGTGATGATCTTGAAGAGTCCACTTATAAGCCTATCAAAAGTCAAGCCCTACATTCTAATAACCTATTCTTAGATAACGAAGAATTGCAAAAGAAAATAATAGAGACCATTAAAATGCACAAGGAAAAGAGCACTTTGTCTTTGATTACCATGCCTATGACCATATCCCTTTCTCTTAAGAGATAAGGAATGAGCCAATAGCCCATAAGTTCAAGCTACTACTCGTCAACAATTACAAGTCAATTGATCCTAAGAGCCATTTATACAAGTTTAGATCTGGGATAAAGGTGCATAACTCTTTTGATGCCTTACTATGTAAAATTTTTCCCCACCACCCTATAAGGAGTAGCTCAGGAATAATATCAAGATCTAGCCCATAGCTCCATTCAGAGTTTCTCACAGTTGTTTCAAGTGTTTATAACTCAATTTGTTTTTGTTATACCATAAGTCTAGATCTCATTTAACTTGCATAAGGTTGTTAGAGAAGAAAGAAAATCGCTAAGGGATTACCTAGCCAAGTTCAACAAGGTGGCCATGCAAATTAACCATCTCAACCATAAGGTTTCCATTGATACTATAATATAAAATTGTAAAAATCAAGGGCTTTTTAATTTTCTCAATATTGACCCTTATAGAAACTTTTATAAGTTATTAGAGAGAAGTAATAAATTTATTTGCTTGGATGACAATCTTCGAACATACTATCTTGGTCCGTATATAAAGATGGAAGAAAAGGGGCAAGGTGGTAGTAAAAGTGAGAAGCGACAAACCAAGTAGGGTTATTCATACTCCAATCCTATCAATTCAAACAATATCTCAACTCAATATTATACTTCCATCACAATAAGCATAAGTAAGATCTTCAATTAGATTAAATAATTAAGAGAAAAGATCTAGTACCCTTGTCCCCTCATATGCTCGACTATAAGAAACAAGGATAAGTATTGTAGTTTTGATAGAGAAAATAGGCATGATACAAAAAAAGTACAAAAACTTAAAAAATTGAAATTAAAAAGTTGGTTTAATAGGGCATGCTTAAGCAATTAAACAAAGAGACCAACTAGTGATGAAGCAAGGCATGAACCTCAGCAAAAGGAAGCACACAAGGCAAGAGGCCTAATAATTGAAAATATGCTAAAGTAATTGATGTAGTTGTAGGGGGAGCCACAAGGGAGGGATAGATCATCCTGAAGGAATAAGCATATTCAAAAAATGTACTCTATAAACTATAAAGAGAATGTTGATAAGCAATGTTCAACCCAGTTACCTGATTTTCCATAAATGATAGAAAATTATGTGCCCTATAGAGACACTCCAGTAATTTAGGACTAAATTGAGAATTACTTGGTTATAAAAATCTTGGTTAATCATGGAAGCTTGATTAACATGATGACTACCATGGCTTATAAAGCCCTAAGCCAAGATATCAATAAGCCATGGCTAATCTAAACACCTCTTATTGGTCTTAGAGGAACAAAGGTGGATGTCTTAGGATCTATTGAGCTGAATCTAGAGCTAAAGGACTTAAATATCACCTAAAGATTTAAAGTTGTGTGGATGATTGTGGATATTCCTTTTAAATATAATACCAACACTAGAAGGCCAATTTTGTATTACATTGCTTCATGCACCTCTATTCAATACTTGATGAAAAAAAAATCCCTATTGAAAAAGGTGTAGCTATGGTCAAAAGGGACCATAAGGTGGCAAGAAAAACTTATATGAATATCTTAAAAGAAGTAACCCATAAATCTCAATAGAATCACTAGATGTTTTGGCAAATGATGTTCCCAAAATGATCGACCTAGTAAAAGACTTGAAACCTCTGCCCATTAGTGGTGGATGAACACTAGGAATCGAGACCAGCTAGCTGAGCCCGTCCAAAAAGACATCAACTTGGTCCTTGCAAAAAAATTTAAAATCATTGCATAGTCCCAAGTAGACATCATTGGAATATAATCACTCATAGTTCATAAGCTGAATCTCAATAGCTTGATTAAAGCAATAAAGTAAAAGAGGATAAATCATACACCCAAATGCTAAAAAAATTATTATTGAAGAGGTGTGCAAGCTTTTTCATAAAGGTTTTATCTATGAAGTACAATACCCAGATTGGTTAGCCACTGTGATGTTGGGAAAAAAGTCGAACAAGAATTGGAGCATATCTATAGACTTTAGAGATCTTAACAAAGCTTGCTCAAAGGACAACTACGTTTTGCCCAGTATAGATAACCTTATAGAGGGTTGAAAGAAGGAATAGTTGCAACTAATAAAAAAGCCCCTATATTGCTTGTTAGTGTTGCATAAGCTTGCATAAATATGCACGAGCATGCAAATAAGTGATTCCATATTGATTTTTTTGTGATTCCTTTTACGTGAGCATGTAGATATGTTTCATGGGCATGCAAATCATCAATTCAACTCTTAGATGGATGCAAGGATGCACAACTAACTATTATAACAAAGGCATGTAAGGATGGCGTGCCAACTGAATTAAACTACTATTTCTTTGCATAAGCATGCATATGCCAATGTAACTGCTTGCATTGGCATGTAACATATCTGCAAGGCCATATGGAACTTTGTCATTCTTCTTTCTTCCTTCCTTTAAAGAGAATTTGATATCAAATATTAGCCAAACAATCATTGAAGGCTTAAGGATTGACAAACTTTATGGCTCACTAACAATTATGAAGCTAAATCAAGATAACAACCTAGCTAATTAAGGATAACATTTTTTTCATTGATGGTGGCTCTAGAATAAAGGGGATAGGAGTTAGTATTATCCCTAAAGGAATCAATTGAATTAATATCAAATATGCTTTAAGGTTAAAGTTTTAAGTGACCAATAATGTTGTGGAATACAAACCTTGATGACAGGGTTATAACTCAGATAAAAGGTATGAGCTAACCATGCCACAATCTATAATGAGTTTTAACTAGTGGTTTAATAGCTATTAGGAAATTATGTTATTAAAGACTTAGCAACTCTTAAGTATGTAGAACATACTAAGCACATTCTCCAGAGCCTTGAATTAAAAAGAAGGAGCTTGAGTTTGGAGCAAATCCCCAAAGCTGATAATGAGAATTCAAACTTATTAGCTAAGTTTGTTTCAACTCCTGGTATAATTCTACTTGCTAATGTCTTTCTAAAGGAAAAGAACTAGCCCAACACACTAAAGGTAGCTTACATTATAGTTATTGTAGAAGAAGATATTTGGATAAACCTTCTCATTACATACTTAAAAGATAGGGAGCTTCAAATAGATCTCAAGAGGCTCGATATGTCATTAATAAAGTAGCTAATCAGCCTAAAAAAGATGAGATTTTATATAAATATTACTATAGTCATCCCATACTGAAGTGTGTTTCATCAAAAAAGAAAATTATGTCTCAAGAAAAATCCATGAAGGCATTTGTGAAGCTTATAGATATTCTTTTAATATATATTTTTAGGTTAGTAATTAGGAATTTTTCTTGTTTTTTGAATATTTTTATTTTGGAATAAGTTAATTTATGTCTCTTTTATGTTTTCATAGGAATCTCTTAAAAAGATTTAAATTGTAGCAGAAGTGTTGCATGGGCTATTGCATAACCTATGTGTTAGACCATGCTAGAACACAAAGTTTATTAGTCAGTAAAGTAGGATCATGATAATAATTAAGTGCATAGCCCATGTATCAGGTCCTGCATATCTGTTTGATTAGTCAGTAAAGTAGGATCATGATAATAATTAAGTGCATAGCCCATGCATCGGATCCTGCATATCTGTTAGGACAAATGTCTTATGCAATTAGAGATTTTTCTTTTAACCATTAAGAAGACCTTTTTGAAGAGATTATTTTAGGCAAATGGGAAGCAATTTTTGGAGAAAATAATTTGGGTATAGATTTACTTGAATTTATGAGAGAAATTTGGAGAAATTGATAAAGTATTCATTAATTTAAGGCAAGATTATTCTTTTTAGGCATTCTTCTCCAAATTCAAAGGTTTTCTTAAATTTTGTTTCTTCTTCTTCTTCTTCTTCTTCTCTTAGAATGAACTAACTTTTTTATTATAGGGATTAGGGTGAAAGCCCAACATTTTTATGGCTATATAAAGAGATTTTATTTCAATAGTGTTAGGTTTGCCACATATATTTAAGGGTTGAGATCTTAGATCATAGAGCGAAAATGAAAGTATAAGGTAAGTTATAACACATTCAACTAGAGAATTAATACCACGAGAGTAGGATTATTCTCTAATGATGTTCAAAGGATATTCATATAATCTAATGCATTATTGTTAAGTTTTATGGCCATAAGTGTAGGCACAATCTCAATAGTAGTATATCCAATTTTACTTAAGAGAGATTATTAGATAATCTATGAAATCCATCTTTAAGGATGATTCATTCACTTGAGAAATATAATTCCTTATGTAATTATGGAAGTGTTATGGTGTAACCTGAATTCCCTAAAAATCATTTTACAAAATAGTTTTCTTCATTTAACTTTTGTTTTAATTTATTTAGAATTTCATATTTCAGATTGATTATTCTTCATTATTCAGTTGCTAGATGATAAGAAATTTTAATTTTTTGTACTTGTGAAAATTAATCTTCGTAGGAACGACATCTACTTTTCAGTGTATTACTTGAAGCAATTTGTGCACTTGCAAGGGTTTTACACAACAAGTTTTTGGCACCATTGCCAGAGATTGATTTTTCATAATATCAATTCTAATTAAGATTTTTATTAATCTAGTATTTAATTTTGCATTTTAATAATTTTGGTGTTTTGAATTGTGTTTATTTTTCTTGATAGGTGGATTTGTTGGTGTATGCAACAATAAAAAAGTTTAGAGTTATTTGAACTTGATCTAAAATCAAATGTGCATTTTGCATTTGAAGGCACATCCAACTATAGAAGAAGAATTTCTAAAGGGTGACCATGGTTGATGATATAGAAAGAGAAAGAAAGGCGAACAAAAGATAAATAAAAAAAGGAGAAAGAAACAAATAGCCAAGAATATTGCGGATTTTGCCATGCCTCGAAATTAGGAAACACAATCAAGCATATTAAGACATGTTGTCACCAACATTAACTTTGAATTTAAACCAATGATCATACAAATGGTACAACATAATATATTTAGGGGTAAAGCTACTGAAGACCCGAATGCCTATATTTCTACTTTTTTGGAAATTTATGCAATTTTCAAGATTAATACAGTGACCGATGATGTTATCATATTGCGATTATTTCCTTCTTTTTTGCGAGATAGGGCAAAAATATCATTGAACTCCATGGTACCTAATTCATTTGCTACTTGGGATGCACTGTCTCAGGCATTTTTAGAAAAATATTTTTCACTGGGCAAAATTGCATAATGAGACAAGTAATTACAAACTTCTGGTAAGAATTAGGTGAGACATTATATGAAGCATGAGAGAGATTTAAGGAATTATAAAGGAGATATCCACATCATAGCCTACTGGACTAGTTGTTAGTCCAAACATTCTATAATGGGTTTAACCATTTGGTACATATTACCCTTGATGCTGCAGCTGCAAGTGCATTAATGGCAAAATCAACTGTTGATGCTTATACTTTATTGGAAGAAATAGCTAATTACTAGTAAGCAGAAAGAGGAGTTGACAAAAAGGTTACAGGTATCTATGTTATTGATACTTACACCATGCTAAATGCTAAAGTGGATGTCATTACAAAGAAATATGATGGAGGTGAGAGTGCGTGTTATTAACACACTAATGATGATTTATGAATGGTGTAGTGAAGGATATTTGAGTAATGAATGCCAAATGGGTAATCCTTTTACTCAAAATTCTATTAAGCCTATACATTATGTAAATAACCTAAATAGGCAATCCTTATTCTAACACCTATAATCCTGCTTAGAGGAATCACCCTAATTTTTCATGTAGTAACCAAGCTAACTAACTCAAACCTTCTCATCTTCTTAGTTTTCCTCAAAGGCAACACGATGGTATACCAATGAGCCAATATAATCTAAAAGAGAGGAAATAATAATAGGATATTCAAAAATTATTAATTAAGAAGGTGGAGACAAAGTTAGACAAGGCTGATAAGCTTGAGTTGAGAATGAACCAAATGGAGAAACATAATAGTAATTTGAAGGTGCAAATTAGGCAAGTGGCAAATAATTTTGGTGCTAGATCACAAGGTACATTGCTGAAAAAGATTGAAATTACCCAAGGAAGTAATGTAAGGCACTAACTTTGAGGAGCGGTATGGAGATACCCGACCCCCTTTGCAAGGACAAGAGTGAGATTGAAAATGTATCCTTAAAAATACCTTAAATACTTTGAAATTTAAAGAATTCAGAACCTAAAATTAAGGGGGCTATAAACATCTTGAGAGTTTCACAGTTGCGCTCGAATGAGTGAAATCTTGCTTGCTACTCCTACCTTTTATTGATCATTAAGGGATTGAGAGGACATGGGGTTATACGTTGGTAATAACCCCTAGTGATGACTTGCAACTTGGATCAATGAGGGATCCTCGAGGCCTCACATAAGATAGTAGATCTTTCCTCCAAAGTAGTGGTCAACGGGAGATAATGTGGGACAATACATTGGTACCATCCCAAGGTGAAATATGGAGTCGCCATTCGATTTTTGTCAAGATAAGAATCTAGGCAATGACAAATTCTAAGCCTATCTATGACATTTGGATGGTCTGATTCATCTTCTTCCTATCAGAAATTGGGCTCAAGAATTATGTACGACTTAGAGAAAAGGTTCGACACCCCAAAGTTCCCCTAATATAGGATTTATGCCTTCGGGAAATTAATGGCTCATTCTTATTCCTTATCTTTATTAATCAATTTATCATTTGTCTACCTAGGCATATTCAACTAAGAAAGCCATCAACCATAACAATAAAGTATGCAATGCATGAATGATATACAAGATGTGAGAAAGCAATAAATAATATATATAAAGTGGGGATGGGGGATAAATATCCAAAGGGTGGGATTATCATGTAATGAACTTAAATAGATAAGAAGTATGCATTAATTTAGCTTTCCTTACCTGTGAAAATAAGCACAAATTAGTCCATAAAATATAGGTCAAATAAGAAGAAAATAGCCCCTAAGATCTACTAAGAATAGACAATCAACTTGTAGCATAGGGTATAGCCTATTATTCCATTATGTCTAATGTCGTTGGCCATGTTAGGGGGGTCAATTAAGAGGCCTAATTTATTGTCCATATTCATCATTAATCATACAAAGCGCAATAAGAAACATTCCATATGTTAATAGCATGCAATGGCATCAATAAATAGGGCAAAACATAATGAACATGCAATACAGAGCACTTCAAGGATATTGAATGGCCTTCAGCAAAATCCATCATAAGAGGGATCCTAGGATTGATGAATCCTCACCTTATATAGCTCTAAAAGAGCATGGTATCTATATCTACCACTAACCATGTTGGGTTAGCACACAACACAAGAGTGAGGTAGATTAGGGACCATACTATTCACATACTTTAAGCATATAAACTCTCAGCACAAAGTAGCACTCAAGGACATTGGAACTTTAAGTTCCTCACTTTATCATGGCCCTAAGGTGGCTAAAATTAAATCAAAACACCTATTTAAAATAAAATGAAAGCTTCCAAAAGTTTTTCTTTTGGTATGATAAGCAACAAAAAATCATATGAAACATAATCAAGACTCCATTTTTTAGATGAATAAAGGTCCTAGGTCATTAAACCATACCCCATTTTGCCACTGAATTCATAAGAGATCATAAAAAAAAAAAACTTTAAAAGTGAAAGAAATTTGAAAAAGAGGAAGAAAACAAACTTTGCAAAAAAATTTCTACCAGTCAAACTAGGTTTTACAACCTAATATGAGGGTTGTGCAACCCAGCCATAGGGCTATAGAGCCTATAGACAATGTTGTACAACCTCTATTTCTTAGATTTTAGAAGCATAGAAGGAAAATAAGGGGGAAGAAGAAGGGGGAGTGAGGGAGATTCTTGGATGCCTTTGTGTGTTTTTGTACCCTCAAAGGAATACAAGTTCAATATTTTCCTCCAAAATGCTTAAGGAATGCACAAAATTAAAGAGATTAGGTCTAGTTCTATCTTAGAGTGAGTTGGGGTGATTTAGGAATTAGGTTTTTACATTTAAGGGATGTTTGAAAGACTATTTTGGCAAAGTAACTTTAGGTTTTCCAAGCCTCCCTTTTTTCTCTTAAAATAAAGGGTATTTATTTGTGTTGGATGGAGGCACAATGCCAACAATAGTTATAGTTGCAACATGGACACATCTAATCACAGAGAATGAGAAGAATGTACTTGAACTAGGGTTGCACGGGGATTGCACAACCATGAATGGGTTGTAAATCCCTCTGCCAGGGTTGTGCAACATTTATGTTAAATAAGGGACTAATTTTAGAAGTTTCTAAACACTAGGATTTATGATAGGATTTATGGTAGGGTTGTACATCCCTAAGGAAGGTTGTACATACCTATTTGTAGGTTGTACATCCCCATTTTATGATGCGTTGTACATTCCAATTTAGTGGTATTTACATCCTTTTGAGCAGGATTGGTCTTAGATTTAATTTTTGTTTTGGTTTGGTTTTAGGATTGGCTTTAAGCTTTTTTAAGGTTTCCTTATTGGCTTTTTCCCTTGCATCTTAGGGAATAGGTTTAGTGATTTTCATTATCAAGCTTACATCCTGATACCTAAAATCTAATACTTACAATTTGCCCCATACTTTGTGCGACTTGAAAAATAACATTTGAGAAATGATTGTAGGACAAGACACAACAAAACATTAGTTATAAACTTAAACACCAAATAAGGGATACAAAAGGATGCAATTTTCTTAGCAGCTCCTCAAGCAAGTACAAAACTTCTTGGCAACCTTTTAGCAAGTACCAAGGTTAAGTTTCTTCTTCCAATAGTCCTTTAGCAAGTACTAGAGTTGATCTCCTTAACAACCCTTTAGCAAGTACTAAGCTTCTTGGTAGTCCTTTATCAAGTGTCAAGGTTGAATTTCACCTTCTAGTAGCCCTCTAACAAGTACTAAAGTTGATCTTCTTAGCAATCCTTTAGTATGTATTAAGATTCTTAGCAACCCTCTAGCAAGTACCAAGTTGAATTTTACCTTCTAAGAGCCCTCTAACAAGTATTGAAGTTGATATCCTTAGAAACGCTATAGCAGGTACTAAGCTTCTTAGCAGCCCTTTAGCAAGTACCAAGGTTGAATTTTACCTTATGTTCTTAGGCTTTTGTCTTATCATTCTCATTTATGCTTTCTAACATCTCTCTTGAGTTCTTCTTTATTTTGCCCTCTAGTATCTCATTTGGTTTGCTTCATTTTGCCTGTTAACATTTCTTTTGGTTTCTCTTCATTTGGCCCTCTGGCATTGCTTTTAGTTTTCTTTATTTTGCCCTTTAGCATATCTTTTAATTTTCTCAATTTTACTTCTGGCATTTCTTTTGGTATATCTTGGTTTTGTTCCCTCTTGCTTACTTTCTCTCTTCATCTTCACTCTTTGATTTTACTCTCTTATTTTCCTTTCTTTGATTTCTCTCTTGTTTTGTCTTTTAGCTTTTCTTACTTTTTCTTCCTTTAATTCTTTGAATTTTGCCCAAGCTTTCCTTTTGGTTTCATTCTTTATTTTCTTCTGAGGTTCCTCCTTTCACATTGGTTTGGAAAATAGTGTTATGATGATAAATAATTAAATCAAAATGAATAAGCTACTCATGTGCTCCAAGGATACTAAAAAGATACAAGATCATCTAGCTTGATGGTGTTTTAAAGGTTTCACTTTTCTTGGTGGTATATTAAGGTCTCAATTCTTAACATGAGCTTATTCTTTGAGTTTCTAACCTGTTCTCCTAATGTCCTAGTTTCGACACTACTTCTTGCATATGTTTGTTATACTTAAAGCCAATATAATTTTGCAAACCTCTACACAAATGGTCATAATATCTCCTTTGTAAGGAATCTTAACTTTATGATGAATAGTACAAGGCACACCATCGTACAAGTGATGACATGGTCTTCCTAATAAAAATGAGAAGGTGATTATGATATCTAAGACTATAAACTCAACCATTATATCCATTATGCCTATTTTAACTAGGGTTTTAAACACACTCAAAATTAGCCTCTTACTGTCATCATAGGCTCAAATGACATTATCAAAAGCTTCCAAATCTTTCTCAAACAATCCAAACTTGTGTAAAAACTTTGATGGGCAAAATGTTAATCCTAAAATAATCATCAACTATCGTATATATTTCTCCTCATGTCTGCTCTACCATCTTTTCATGTCCCTATCTTTACAATTGTTGTAATCCTCTCATGCTTTTCATTTCTCTCATAGGGCTTGAACCATTTCCCTCAACTTTATTCTTGTGTAGCTTTGTGGCATAAAATCTCGATCAACTTTTTTTTTTTTCTTATCTTAGCTTTATTATATGATAAGCTTGGAAAATAATTTAACAATGAAAGAATAGATATAATAGGCAAGAAATAGTAAAAGCAAGACATTGAGGATTCTAAAAAGGATATATCGATCCATCAAGCTTTATTAATTCACCTAGCCTTAATGCTCCTTAACTGCCTTTAGGAATGCATAAATCACAACAAATGTCTCTAGTGAATCCCTTATCATCCATATAGTTTGATCTCTTGCACCTTATCATCTTGGAAGTGGTCATTTTATCTATTTTTCCTATTATCCTTTCACCATATTTATTCTTATTTACTCCATTTTAAGCTTTGTCATATGCATTCTTCTTCTAAACTTGATTATTCTTCTTGTGAAAATGAAAGAGTAAACACATAATGAGACAATAATATACAAAACTCTTAAGAATAGTGTAAGGGCATATAACAGTTAGATTCATCAACATCTTCTCTATCATTTATGTCAAGTCTGATGTAGTGGTTAAGACAATATGTTGGGAGTAGTGGATAACACTACTCACACAATTCCATCTTTCTACTAGTAAGGTTACCATTAACCTGATAACACGACATTATTTTCAATAACCACCAGCCTTAGTTGTTCAAAGGGCATTGTCCCATTTGATTGACCTCTATACACTCTCATTCTATCCTTCAGAGAAGAAAGAGTGCATTATTTGGTTGCTCAAGTTCAAACTTCCATTAAAGTCTCTAAACATATTTTCTTATAAGGCCACATACTTAAGATAGATCAATTAACTTGGTATTTTCCATTTTTCTACCATACTTATCTTTTGATGCCTTGAATACTTATACATATGCTCCTTTTGCCACCTTAAGGGAACTTGGTTTTCATATATTGGTTTAACTTTGATAGTGTTGCTTCTTTTACACTAAGGGATGGATATGCTTATGCATAGAGCATAAGATATTAGTTACTACTTGGAGATCACAGTGGTATGACTCAGCCCTTATTGTCATAATCTTACGTGTATTACCTTTCTTTTTGCTCTTCTCCCTTTCTTTTCTCAATATGGACATATAAACATGACTTTTTGTTTGGCCTTATCATTATAACCTCTAATGTTATTCACACTTTTATGCTTTATATTTGAGGTGGACACTCAAAGGAACTAAAACTCATAATATGTGTCTTCATTGGAAAAGATTGGAGACCTTGGCTTTAGATATGGTAAAAGGTTTGAAAAGAAACAAAACATATATTAGTTCAATAAAAATGATTCATATGCACTTACTTGAGTTTTCGTGCTTATTTGCATCCTTTACAAGTGGGGACTACACTATAAGGTTATTTTAATGCATTTCTTGGCTACATGTTTGCTTTTGATGAGCATTAAGACATAGTAGCACTTTAGGTGGGTCCAAATAGGAGTGAGAGCATCTCCAAGTGAAAAGGAGGGGCAATTAGCCATAGACCGCTGAAGGACCTATCAGGGTCAATGCACTAGGATAAAGGTCTGAAGCGTGTTCAACTTACTTTTATTTTGGGCCACAGTCTTACACTACCAGGGAACATGGAATAATAGCTTCTATATAAGGCCATAAGAGGTGGGCCTTCTAGCATTCAGACCATAGAGGGTGTAACTTCGCGATCCTATTTTTCACATATCATTGAAATTCTGCTAGGCATCATTCTTTAAGAAATCTCAAACTTTCTCACCATTTATTTCCTTACTCATGGTCTATGAAGGCAAACTGCATAGCTCAGTTCGACATTAACACCACATATCTAGTGCCCTTTATGTTAAGACGTGTTGGTTTGGATGGAGATAAGGAAACCCAAAGTGGGGAATGAATTGGGTTATAAATAAAAGCAAAAATAAACAATGCGAAGGCAACAAACATAAATCAACATAGAGATTTATAGTGGTCCGAAAATATGCCTTCTCCACTCTTAAGCTTTCACTTAGGCCAGCTTTTCTATTCTTTTTCTAGGCTCAAGAAAAACTTTCCCTTTCTAGGCTAAGGAAGAACCTTCCTTTTTTAGGCTTAAAGATAACCTTTACAATTATTCTCTTTTAATAAGGAATAAAAGAGCTAACCTAACCCTTGGTGTTTTCAGAGGTATAATACAAACCTTTTAACCACTAGCAAGGATAGATCCAAGCAGTGTCAATATCCCTCAATTAAGAGGTAAATTATGCTTTTAGTGCTCTAGAAAACCTACTTTAAAAGAGTTACAAGATATCCTCACTCTACCTAAATACATAACAATATCAAACAGGTTTGCACAGTAGCTTGCTCTTTGTTCTTTAATTATTTACAAATGTTCTTCAAAGTTTTATCAATCTTTTTGAACTTCAAAAATGCTCATTATATAGCCAAACTCTAAAACTAGTCGTTGGAGTTGATGTTTAGTCTAATAGTTTTTTTTTTGCAAAACTAGCCATTATAAGTGACAACGCCAATTGATTCTAATCAACACCTGTTGATCTTATAACATATACTACCAATGCTCATCGTTCCCGCTTCCATGGTTGTTGGCTTATTCCTCAATGCCCATTAGAGTATGATCAATGTCTGTTATTGATTTCCTAGAAAGGATGAGCTTAGTGCTTTATTTTTCAAAAAATGCATAAATGATTCAATGACTTTTAGGGAATCCGTAATGCCCATTGGCAACACCTTCAATGTATGTTGAGATATGGAGTGTGCGTCTATAGATTATAGGTTAAACTAAAGCATTTTGTCAATGCTTATTGCGAATATGACATGTTGCTAGGTCAAGATCAATGCCCGCTGCGAAACCTCAACTTTCGTGGTGAGGTCCAGAGTGCATAGCTCTTGTCTGAACATTTCTCCAATGCCTATGCATTTCTCTAATGCCCATTTCAAATGCCTTAACACTCATTACATTCATTCTTTCCATATACCATTCGTTGGGTCTGTTCATAACATACAAAAAAAAAAAACTAAAATACAAACATTAGAACTTCTCAAGGTTTTGTCATTGTTTCATTATCGTTCAAAGTAAAGGATGAGTCTAATGCCTTGGAGTCACATGTTCTCAAAACATTCTCGCTATCAAGATAAAATTCTCCCCCTTTTTGAATGATGACAAAACCAAGATGCTTTGATACCAAATATTTAAAACTTAAAATATAAAGGATACCAAATTGTTACAATACAAAAATACAATTGTTGCTTACTAGGCTGGATGTCAAGTATACCATAAAGGATACCAAATGTTGGATATTAATGACATTAAGGATATTAAATGTTATACAATCAAGTTAGTTCAAAAAAGAGCATCCAATCCAAACAAATAAGTGATACCAATCAAAACATCAAAGTATCCAAAAATTCTCCCCCCTTTTTGTCATCATGACAAAAAGATATACTTAAAGCAATATTGAAAGTGATATTATAATATTCAAAAGCAATTCTCCCTTTAAATTTTATACTAAGTTTCTCAAAAACAAAGCAAACATAAACACAGAGAACTTAGAAAAAGAAAACTTTCCCTAGTTATATGCTTTCTTCTAACAAATCTCCTAAGATATTTAAATAATAATTCAGATAACATTACTTGGGGTCATATGTTCTAAACACATATTGAGGACAACAAGAAATGAAGGATAGTTATTAAAGATCCAAAATTCAAACTCTCCTTTAACAAAAGCATGTTAAGCAATGAGGAGGGATAGAGATACAATACAGTTTATGATTTCTAAAATACAATATCCTCTTCAAATTCTATTGCTCTAATCACCATTTGTTTTTCCATTTTAAGCAAAGGGTGAGGAACTTCCAATCCTGCAAAATTAAACTTTCTTTAGTACCCATTTTCTTTTAGGTCCATATGGGTTAGTAACATGAACATGTTCGTGTCTCAATCTATTATAACAAAAGTATTTTTTATAGACATATTTTCAACAATAAAAGCATTGCCAAATAAATGTTTTCATAAGCTCATTTGTAGAGCAAGTGTG
The DNA here is from genome assembly GCA_949677035.1 of Omphalea diandra. NCBI lineage: Eukaryota > Viridiplantae > Streptophyta > Magnoliopsida > Malpighiales > Euphorbiaceae > Omphalea > Omphalea diandra. The sequence goes on along the minus strand of CATIWR010265945.1, from coordinate 29,456 downwards.
ACTTGGTTCCATAAATAAAGTCACAATTTGTCTTTGGCCTATAAAAGTCTGAGTGTGAGCAGTTAGTGTTGTGCTCATACGATTTTGATGAAGATGAAGGAGTTCTAGCTTGGGTAAAAGCTCTCATAAACTTTGGCTTATAAGATGCATGCATATAAGCACGATTAACCTTTTGCCTAGACTTTTTAGTGTATGGTTGTGATAGTGTTGTGCCCTTAGCCTTTGCATTAGCATCAGTCTTTTGTGAAGAGGTTTGTGACTCAACACCTTGTATACTAGGTGTCCTAGGAGGTGAAGCACTAACAAACACACTTTGAGAAGTGGAGGAAGAGCCATGATTATATCCAATGTCATGTTTCATACTAGTATCTCTTTGAGAACTCAAAATCAAATCCAAATTTTCTTTTCCTTCAGTAAAATTTGAAAGAGAGTTTTTCAAGTCCAAGACCCCTTTTTTCAAACTATCATTTTGTTTAGAAATAGCTTCATAAAATTTCATTTCAGAATTTAACTCTTCATTTTCCCTTTTCAAAACATCAATTTTCATTTTTAAAAATTCTTTTCCATTTGAATCTAAGAAAAATGCTTTTGAAAGCAATTCCTTTTTTTCTTTTCTCAAACATTCAACTTCTTTTAAAAGCTCATCTTTAATTTTATAAATAAAGGAAATTTCATTTTTCAAAGATTCGTTTTCATTTTTTAAAATCTTATTTATATAAGAAGATTTATCCAAGTCATTATTTGTTGATTTTAGGGCCTCAATAAGATTTTCTAATGTGAACATATCTTTGATATCATCATCAAGTTCACATACCTTGTTTGAAGAGTCCATATTTGATTCATCCCCTATGGCCATTAGACATCATGCTTTCACTTTCTCTTTGACCTTCCTTTTTTTTTTTTATCTTTTTGTTGCAAGAGAATTCATCATTACTTGTAGATGTGGAATTCATTAAGTTCCTTCTCCTTCTTTCCTCTTGATGGTGATCTTCTAGCTCTAATGATATACTACTTCCTCTAGTTTGAGTCGATCCATTTTTTGGAAAACTTCAAGAGTAAGAATACTTAATGGTTGTCATGATAGTGTACCTCTTGCAATTAAGCTTCAAAATAGGTTAGGCTCTGATACCAATTATTGGTTTGGATGGAGATGAGGCAACCCAAGAGGAGGGGGGTGAATTGGGTTGTAAACAAAAACAAAAACAAATAATGCGAAAACAACAAACACAAATCAACACAAAATATTTATAGCGGTTTGATAATGTGCCTGCTCCACTCCTCGAGCCTTCACTTAGGCCTTTTCTATTCTTTTTCCATGCTCAAGAAAAAATTTCCCTTTTTAAGGCTAAGGAAGAACCTTCCCTTTTTCTAGCTTAAGGACAACCCTTATAATTACTCTCTTTTAACGAGGAACAAGAGAGTCAAGCCAACCTTTGGTATTTTCTAAGGTACAATACTAATCTTTTAGCCACAAGCAAGGATAGATCTAATTAGTATCAATGCCTCTTAATTATGCAACAAATTATACTTTTAGTGCTTAGGAAATCCTACTCTTTAAAAGTTATAAAGATATCCTCACTCTACCAAAAAACAAAGTGTTGGCCCTAGTGCACTAATAAGGGGGGGTTGAATTAGTGGGAGATAATAAAATTGGAGGGAAGGTTAGGTGTTTAGAGAATTGAGAAGAAGTAAAAGCAATAAAGACAAGATATTTACAGTGGTTTGAGTGTTAACAAACCCTACATACATACCCCAATTCTTCACAATTGGGTATTTTACTCAACTAAAATTGGTGTTTCCAAGGTCACACCTAACTTATACAATTGTGTTTTATGGTTCACACATAACCCTTACACTTTATATTTTTAGGCTCATAGAAAACTCACTCATGTGTTTTGGATAAGCTCACACTTCAACCTTTACAAGAGTTTTAGAAGCTAGGCTAACTCTCAACCTAATTACAAAGGTGTTTAATGCTAACACCAAACAATCAAGAATTCATAATGAATAAGAAGTTATGAAGCAAATTTGCAAGAGTTTAGTTACAATAAATGAAATTCTTTTGCATTTACATACGTTTGGTAGAGTATTTATAGGCAATATCCACCAAAGAGACATTACTAACAAACTATGTTTAAATCTCTATGATAAGCTACGCAGATTTTGTATTAAATGTCTGTCAAGCAAAAATCATGAATGTGGCTGGCATTTTGTGGACGTAATTTTCCAATTTACACTGGAAAGACTGAAATCGTAGTAAGGAACCCATTCTGTGTCTAATAGCTAATCCAAGTGTTAATATGCCATTGGTGCTCTAAGAAATATAGTCGTTGTGTTCCTCTACTCAACCAAAAATTGCAATTGCAATTGATGTCCTTGAGCGTGACTAAGACCACGAATTCCTCTATTTGGTGAGGAGAAAACACTTCATTTGGTTGTGATTGTGATAGGTACTTTGCCCTCGCGAATTTTGATATTCCAACAATTGCTTTGGACACTTGGTGTGTTGTGGTTGCAGACTTGGTTCCCTCCTCTATGTGACAATCAAGTTTCCCTTCACTAGATTGCCGCTGCGATTTCCTGCATAAATTTTTCTAGCCTAACTTCATCCATCCTTGTTGCAAGGTCACGGTCGCGAATTACAGGTTCCTGACTGCGAATTTGGATCTCTTCCTCAAAGTTAGAGATTTAGTCTTCCATCTAAGTTCTAATGAAAAACTAACTTACAAAAACACTTGAACAAAACATTAGTAACTATCAATCTTCATTATCAAGATCAAAAGAGGCCTTTGACTTAGGTTTGACCAACCTAGTCCAACAATCTCCCCCTTTTTGATTTTGACAACTTAAATTGATTTTTCTTTTAAAAAATAATTATATGAGTAAAGTTGGGATGGTTAGTGATTTTAAAAACTTGTTAATCAAATAACCAAAGATTTATAAGATTGAAAAAAATGATTGAAAAATAATGCTCCCATTGTTGTTTGTTCCCTTTCAACTTATACTTCCCTTATGCACATTCTTTTACTACTAGCCTCTCTCCCTCTTTAGCAAGATCAAAATGAGGGTAAATATTAGACAATGAATTAAATTGCATTAGTGTCAAGTATATGAAGCATAACTTGAGATAGAACAATCATAAAGAACAAATAAGTACAAGAACTAAAATAAGAGCAATCACACAACATATGAAACAATCAATTGCAAAGGATAAAAACAACACTTTTACTTATTAGAAATTATGGGATCACAACTTTTACATAATCAAAGAAATAAAGGAAAATTTCTAAAAATCAATAACAAACTAGAAAGTCGGAGAATATTCATCATTTCTGGAATCATCAACTTCTTCACTTGCTCCTCCATCTTGACCTTCATCACCCTCCTTAACCTCTTCATCATTCTCTTCTTCAAGAGTGTCCTCCCAATCCTCAAAATCTGAGAGGTGGCAAGGTGTACACCAATTTTCTCATGAAGATCCACTAAATCACTATAGAGGTGGGAGAGTAGGAGAAATCTTCTTTTTATCATCCTCATCATCTTGCCCAGCTTTTTATTGATTGAGAAGAGATAAATTTTGGCTTTGGGTTTAGATTAGGGAGATGGAATGGATTGGGCACCCTCTTCGATGACTAGCCTCTTCCTTTTTGAGGCTTGAAAGGTCTCTAACTTCTTTGCCCTAAAAGCACCCAAGGTATAAGTGTATGAATTAAGATGAATTGTCTTGCGTTAATAAGGTAGGGCAAGTCTAGAAAGTTATGTGATGGTAAATACTTTTTAGTGATTAATTTTTCATTTTCCTCATTAAGAGCACCCACATAACAGTAGTTGGCAATTATATGAGAGGAAAGAAAAAAAAATTGGCTCTTTGTCTTTGTACTCATGTGAATCAATTGATCCACAATGTAGCGACTAGTTGGAATTGGTTTATTTATAGTCAAGAAGAAAAGAAAGGCTAGGTCTTTTTAGGAGACCTTCTCGTTACCATCACCCTTTGTGTTAACAGAGAAGGTGATGATATAATGAAGTAGCTAGTTGGGTAAGGTTCGGATGTATTTGGCTAGGGAGGTCTTAGGGTCGTGTTTGGTCTCAATAGAAATTTTATACAAAAACTTCGAATAAATAATGTCAAGAGTCGAGACTCTGAATAGAATGTTATCCCCGACTTGAAGATTGAAAATAGTTAAGAGTTGTTCAAAGGTGATGAAAAAAGGTTCCCCAAAGACTCTAAATATCAACCCATACTGACCTGCTCTTGATTATGCTCTCTGACTCAAGGTTACGGTACACATGAACTCTTATACTATCTCCTCATAACTAGACTTGTCATAGAAAATGAACTTATTCTACCCTAAATTTGAAAGATAGGCATAGATCACATCCTTGATCCCAAGTGACTCAAGGAGAAATGTGGAGGGAAGTTTGTTTGGTTGGATTATCTTGGAAGAGTTGGCCTTGTACCAATCCTTCTCTTCCTTAGTGACCCCTTCCAACATATGAAGGGCAGGAGGACCAGATGGTTGAGCTATTGCTTTTCCCTTTTTTGCTCTAGAGGCTTTCTTAGGGGGCCATTATAAATGGGAGAGAGTTTAAAGAAGGTTTTGAGAGTAAGCATGAAAATAGATGAAGTGATTTAGCCAATGTGAGTTAAAACATTGTTTCAAGGGTTTAAATAGGGCAGGAAAGGGTGTAAAAAAGGTAACAAATAGTTAAAATTTCATTTAATAAAGGGTTGCAAATGATTGGCAATCAAATCAGTTAAATGCATAACAATTACTCAAATTTGCAGTTGCAAACAACAAGTTGCAACAGCTAATTACAAAATCTTTGAGTAACAAATAAAAAAAAATTTTAAGAACTGACATGGTCAATAGTCAAAACTTTTGAATTTTGAAAAAATTTGCAGTGGGGATCGCAAATAGCAACCGTAAATTGATGGTTTCATAGATGGATGACAAGTACCTATAAATCACGACCATAAATCAAGAAGTAACTACCGCGAATTACAAGGCAAGAAAGATGACTAAGAAAATATATGATTTAACTTTCTAAGTTGTGATCCACTTAATATATTGATGCTTAATACATGTAAATTGGCATAGAGAGACATAATTGCATAAAGAATTAAGACATTCAAAAAAGTTTACTACACATACATTACATATAGCAATCAATCATTAAAAAAGAACACACCACATAAAGAGTATTCTAAAAGATCCAAATTTCACTTCAAAGAGCTTCCATCAAGCATTCCTAACTCTCTCTTAATGAAGTTCATCCTTTCTTTATTGAGAGGCTTTGTGAAAATATCTGTAAGTTGATGATTAGTGTCTATAAATTCCAACACTACATCACCACTTTGAATAAGATCTCTAAGAAAATGATGTCTAATGTCTATATGCTTGCTCCTAGAGTGTTGGATTAGATTCTTTGAAAGATTTATTACACTAGTTTTGTCACATTTGATGGGAATGTGATCAACAACTTTGCCATAATCCTTTAATTATTATTTCATCCAAAGAACTTGGGTGCAACAACAAGTTGTAGTTACATATTCTACTTCAACAGTGGGTATGGTAATCAAAACTTACTTCTTACTAAACCAAGACACTATGTATTGTCCTATGAATTGGCAAGTTCTTGAAGTACTGTTTCTATCTAAAAGACTACTGGCATAATCAGCATCTGAATAGCCTATAAGGCTAAAAGATGAATCTCTAGGATACCATATACCTAGATGTAATGTGCCATATAGATATTTAAAAATCCTTTTGATAGCATTAAAATGAGATTCTTTAGGGCAAGATTGAAATCTAGCTCACATGCATACATTAAGCATTATATCAAGTATAGAAGTGATAAGATAAAGTATAGAGTCAATCATACCTCGATATCTCTTCTCATCAATTGACTTACCTGATTCATGCTTGTCTAATTTGATGGTAGCACTCATTGGTATTTTTGCTACTTTGCACCTTCCATGCCAAATTTCTTGAGTATATCCTTTGTGTATTTGGCTTGGTTGATGAAAACCCCTTCTTTAGTTTGCTTGATTTGTAAGCCAAGGAAGAATTTGAGCTCCCCCATTATGCTTATTTCAAATTCGCTAGTCATACACTTAGCAAAATCCTTACACAAAGATTCATTAGTAGCACCAAAAATGATATCATCAATATATATTTGAACTATGAGTGTATCATGATTATGTCTTTTTACAAATAAAGTTCTGTTAACCTTCCTTTGTCAAAATCATGTTGCAAAAAAAATAAACTAAGCCTTTCATACTAAGCTCTTGGAGCTTGTTTCAAACTATACAATACTTTATTCAATTTAAAAACATGATTTGGAAAGATATGAAATTCAAAACTAGGAGGTTGTTTAACATAAACTTCCTCCTCAATGACACCATTTCGAAAAGTACTTTTAACATCCATTTGGAAAAATTTGAAATTCACATGACATGATTATGTCTTTTTACAAATAAAGTTGTGTCAACCTTCCTTTGTCAAAATCATGTTACAAAAAAAATGAACTAAGCCTTTCATACTAAGCTCTTGGAGCTTGTTTCAAACTATATAATACTTTATTCAAGTTAAAAACATGATTTGGAAAGATATGAAATTCAAAACTAGGAGGTTGTTCAACATAAACTTCCTCCTCAATGACACCATTTAGAAAAGCACTTTTAACATCCATTTGGAAAATTTTGAAATTCACATGACATGTATAAGCTAAAAGAATCTTAATGGCCTCTAATCTTGCTACAAGGGCATAGGTTTCATCATAGTCAATGCCTTCCTCTTGGTTGTATCTCTTAGTAACCAATATGTCCTTATTTCTAGTGATGAACCATTGCTCATCTAACTTATTCCTAAACACCCATTTGCAACCTACAATAGGGTGTTCCTTAGGCCTGGGCACAAGTTCCCATGCATTATTTCTCTCAAATTGGCTAAGTTCCTCTTACATACTAATTATTGAACTCTCATAATCAAGAGCCTCATCAATAGATTTTGGCTCAATTAGAGAAATGATTGTAAGATTATTATCTAAAGAATTCAGTTGAGATCTAGTACTTACAACCTTAGATGTATCACCAATGATTAAGTGATTTGGGTGATGTTTGAAGAATCTCCATTCCTTAGGAAGCTCTTGATTTTAAGTTTCTACTTATTGATGTTGAGGTTCCACTTCTTCTCTTGATGACTTACCTTCATCGTGGTCTTTAACCACCTCTCTTGTGGTTGACTCAAATTTCAATTTCTCAAAGTCATCTACAAGATTATTAATAAAAGAACCTTTTCCAATATCAAGCTTACTAGATTCATCCAATACAATATTCATAAACTTTTCAACAACCATAAAACTCTTATTAAAAACTCTATAAGCTTTGCTAGTGGTGGAATAACCTAGGAAAATACCTTCTTTTGTTTTTGAATCAAATTTTCTAAAATTATCCTTAGTATTCAAGATATAACACTTACATCCAAATACTCTTAGGTATGACAACTTAGGCTTTCTACCCTTCTAAAAATTATAAGAGGTTTTATTAAGAATATGTCTTTTGAAAACACAATTTGCAATATAGCATGAAGTATTGATAACTTTAGCCTAAAAGTAATTAGGTAATGAATACTCACTGAGCATATTTCTAGCCATGTCCACTAGTGTCTTATTTTTCCTCTCTACAGCACCATATTGTGGTGTTCTAAGAGTTAAAAAGTTATGAAAAATCTTATTCTCTAACCAATAAGATTCAAAAGATTCATTTTGAAACTCTTTTCCATGGTCATTTATTAAAAAAGAAATGAAGTAACCTGTTTCATTTTGAACTCTTTTGCAAATGTCTTAAAAACATGAAAAGCCTTATGATTATCAGCTAGAAAATATACCCAAGTAAACCTATAGTAATAATCCACTAGGACAAGTGCATAATATTTTTCACTTAAACTAGCACTCCTAGTAGGTCTTATCAAGTCCATATGGATAAGTTGAAGAGGTCTAGATGTACTTACAACATTCTTTGCTTTGAAAGAAGATTGATGTTGCTTTCCCATTTGGCATGGTTTGCATGTCTTATCCTTAAAAAACTTTAGCTTGGGAAGACCTTCCACTAGCTTGCTTTTGATAATCTTTGTAAGAGCTCCATGCTACCATGTCTAATTATTCTATGCTAAAGCTAAGCTTCATTGCTAAAAGACATAAGACACTTAAAAGATTGATTAGCCAAATTGTTTAAGTCAATTAGGTAAGTATTGCCCCTTTCATCATTAAAGACTATCTTTTTATCCACCAAAATGGTAACTTGACATTCTTTAGGGTCAAAGGTGACTTTATTTCCCTTATCACATAATTAACTTACACTAAGCAAATTATGTTGCAATCCATTAACAAGTAAAACATCATCAATGAGAGAACAATCATTCTTACCGATCATGCCAATGCCAATTACCTTATCTTTGGCATTGTTTCCAAATGTGACATTGCCACTCTCCTTCTTTTTTAAGGCCATGAATAGCTTCTTATTGTTCGTGATGTGCTTTAAGCATCCACTATCCACGTGCCAATCATTTGCTTCATTGATGGTTGCTAAGCAATCATACACAATATAAATAAATCATTTTTGTTTTTGTACCCAAGCATACTTGGGTCCTAGGGGGTTAGGCCTAAAAAAATCCTCTAACTTGAGGCGTGCCTTCCTAATATAACAATAAATATTGATGTGACCAAACTTCATATAATAGTGGCATTGGAGTTCAGACTTAAGAGTCCTCATCCTATACATGGCCTTGGTATGAGTGGGAGTTTTTCTCATACCAATATGGTGTGAATGTGAGCACAAACATGAATGGATGGATGTAGAAGTGAATTTTCTATGTGTGTTTGGGTAAGCATGCTTTTTATTGTAAATATATGCATTATTAGCCCTCTTTGGAGTATGCTTTTAGCCTTAAGGTGTCTTACCTTTGCCTTTAGTCAATGGTGGCTTAGTGATTTGAGCACTTCTCTTACCAACTTCCTCAAAACTAGATGTTTGAGGTGTTGAAGCTCTAATGAAGATTGTGGATGATGGTGTAGATGAGGAGGATCCATTAAAGCCTAGACCACATCTCACTAAAGGAGGTCTTTGATATACAATAAATGCATCCAAAGCTTCCTTTCCCTTGTGAAACTTTGATAGAATTTCTAAGCTCAATGACTTCATCCTTTAAAGAGTTATTTTCCTTTCTCAAGAAATTTAGGGATGAAGATGATTTTGAAAGACTCTCAACAGATTTTTTGAGTTTTTCATTTGAAGTCCTTAATTCATTTATAAGATTGTTCAAGGATTTAAATTCATCCTCTAGCTTAGAACATGTTTTCTTGTAAGATTTCATTTGTGACTTATATTTGTCACATCTTAAGGTGAGAGCTTCTAAAAGCTTATCATCTATATTATCTAACTCATCATATTCTTTAGACAAATAGGGAGAAGAACTTACTGCATTTGATGAATCATCTTATGGCATGAAACACAAGTTTGCAACTTCCTCCTTTTCATCCTCCTCATTTGAGTTGTCATCCGAAGTGGTTTTGAAGCTTGTCCTCTTATCCTTGTCCCTTTTCTTATTCTTCTTCAATTTATGGTAGTCATACTTGATGTGGCCTTGTTTGCCACATTCATAGCATGTAACATCACCTAATCTTTACTTGGGATTTATAGTTGCTTTCTTGAAGCTTTTTCTTTCTTTTCTTCTTTTTATCAGCTTCTTTGTTCTTTTTGAAAGCATGGCCAACTCCTCTTCTTCCTCTTTATCACTTTCCCCTTCATTTAAGGCCACCTCAACTTCCTTTTCCTTGGATAAAGATTTGAGGGTCAAGGTTCTTCTTTCTGGTTTTTTTGACTTGTCTTCTTGTCCTCTTAGTTTATTCATTTCTTCATCCTTTTTCAAGGTTACCTCATGAGTTAGAAGCTCACCTATTAGAACATTGGTTGGCACCTTTCTAATTTCTAGATTTGACACTTGGATGCTGTAAACCCTGGCACTAAACTTTTCAAGAGGTAAAGATTTAAGGATTTTTGGATTTACCTCATGATTGGTGAGAATTCTGCCAAACTTTTTCATGTTTGTGACAATTGCAAAGAGCCTATTCGTCATATTTGTGATACTTTCATTCTCCTTTATCATAAACAACTCTCATTTATTCATATACATTTCAAGCCTGCTAGACTTCACTAAAGTAGTGCCTTCATGGTAGTTTTCCAAGGCCTTCCAAATCCCATGAGTTGTTAGGCAATGTTGGACCCTTTCAATTTATTCTTTTGAAAAAGAACTTAGAGGATTGTCATAGCTCTCTTGTTTCTTCCATTGGATCTCTTATGAGCTTCAACCCACTCTTTTCTTGGGATCAATTCTTCACTTTCATCCACCACCATAGTAGGTGGCTTTCATTCTTTAGCTACGTTATCCTAAAGATCCACCACATCGCTATCCAACTAAATTTTCATCTTGTGCTTCCAATGACTATAGTCAGATCCATCAAAATAAGGCTTGAGATGGGTATGGATTCCTTTTTATGTCATTATCTTTTCTCACGTAATTAAGCTTTGAAATGAGATGAAGCTCTGATACCACTTATTGGCCCTAGTGCACCAAGAGGGGGGGTTGAATTGGTGGGAGATAAAAAAAATTAGAGGGAAGGTTATGTGTTTAGAGAATTGAGAAAAAGCAGAAGCAATAAAGATAAGATCTTTATAGTAGTTTAGGTGTTAACAAACCCTACATCCACTCCCCAATTTTTTACAATTGGGTATTTCACACAACTAAAATTGGTGTTTACAAGCTCACACCTAACTTATACAATTGTGTTTTATGGCTCACACATAACCCTTACACTTTGTGTTTCTAAGCTTACACAAAACCTCACTCAAGTGATTTAGACATGCTCATACTTCAACCTTTACAAGAGTTTTTGAAGCTAGGCTAATTACAAAGGTGTTTAATGCTAACACCAAACAATCAAGAATTCATAAAGAATAAGAAGTTATAAAGCAAATTTTCAAGAGTTTGGTTACAAAAAATGAAATTATCTTGCATTTACATTTGTTTGGTGGAGTATTTATAGGCAATATCCATTAAACAGATGTTACTAATACACTATGTCAAATGTATAAGGTAAGCTAGACAGATTTTACATTAAATGTCTATTAGAAAAAAGTTGCAGTAGTGACTGGCATTTCATAGTTGCGATTTTTCAATTTACATTAGAAAGCCTAAAATAGTGATATAGACTCCTGTTTTCTATCAAACAGCTAGTCCATGTGTCAATATGCCATTGGTGCTCTAAGAAATATAGTCATTGTGTTCCTCTATTCAACCAAAAAATATAGTCATTGATGTCCTTCATACACACAATTGAGACCGTAAACTCCTCTATTTGGAAAGGAGAAAACACTTAGGTTGTGGTTGCAATAGGTGGTTTGTCCTCATGAATTTTGATATTTCAATGGTTGTTTTGGACACTTTGCGTGTTATGGTTGCAGACTTGATTCCTTCTTTTCAGTTATAAAATTTGTGACCACGACAAAAGATGCGAACACCACCATAAATTCCTCTATGTGATAGTCAAGTTTACCTTTGCTAGATCGCGACTGTGATTTCCTCTGTGAATTCTTCTAGCCTAACTTCATCCATCCGTGTTGCAAGATCGCGATCGTGAATTATAGGTTCTTGACTATGAATTTGGATGTCTTCCTCAAAGTTAGAGATTTAGTCTTCCATCCAACTTTCAATAAAAAACCAACTTATATACTGCAAAAACAACACTTGAGCAAAACATTAGTACCTATCAATCTTCATTGTCAAGATCAAAAGAGGCCTTTGACTTCAGTTTGACCAACTAAGTCTAACACAAAGTAACATTAAAAAGGTTTGCACAATAGCTTGCTCAATGTTCTCCAGTTGCTTACAAATATTCTCTAAAGTTTCATCAATCTTTTTAAACTTCAAAAATGCTCCTTATATAGCCAAACTCCAAAACTAGTTATTGGAGTAGTTGATGTTCGATCTAATGGCTTTTTTTTTTTTTTTGCAAAACTAGCCGTTAGAAGTGATAATACCCATTGATTCTGAGCAATGCTTATTTATCTTATAATGGATACTTCCAACACTCATTGTTCACCCTTTCATGGCCATTGGTTTTAGCCTTAATGCCCATTGGAGTGTGATCAATGCATATTGTTGATTTCCCATAAAGTATGAGCTTAATGCTCCATTTTTCAACAGTTACGAAAATGATACAATGATTGTTAGAGAATTCGCAATGCCATTTGGCAACACTTTTAATGCCTATTGAGATATGAAGTGTGCCTCATTGTAAGGTCCAGAGATTATAGCTTAAACTAGAGCACTTTTCCAATGTCTATTGTTAGGTCTGGATCAATGCCCATGGTAAGGTCTAGAGTACATAACTCTTATCTAAACATTTCTCTCTCTTATCTGAGGTATAAAGTACATCATCTTAGCCATTATTTTGTTATCATTCAAAGTATATGATAACTTTAATGCCTTGGGTTTACATGTTTTCTAAATATTCTCCCCATTGACACAACAAAATTGTCATATATACAAACTCTTCCTTAATTAGGAGGTGTTACCCCTTATACAAATTCTAATATTTTATGTGCTAGTTCTTCATAGGATAATTAAGCAATTGGAATACAACTTTAATGTTGTGATGGATCCCTTTTTTAGGATTCCTAATGAGACCTATATTATCTATGTGAGCACCCTCTTTCATACTTTTAGCCTCATACTTGCTTCTCATAGTCTTTCACACTATGGTAGTGAGGGAGCTCATTGTCAAAGCTATATACATTATCTATGTAGGAAGCTGTAGAGTCATATGAATTTAGGAGCATATACATATCTCACATGCTAGTAATGGCTCATGCATAACATCCTTTAAAGGTATATCCTTCTGACTATTATATCTTGATGACGATGATGACTCTTGCTACAATTGTTGATCTTATTTGTTATCTTTGGTGACTTTATTAAAGAGTTCTCAAATTTTCATGTTAGCATCCTAAAAAAGGAATGAAATGGGTTATGTTAGTTTTATTGTAAGACTTTATTATATACTTACTCGATAGGTGAGAATTCAGCTTCATCGATATAGGGAGTTTTGGGCTGAATTATACCATGAGCCTTATTTATGTCTTTACTTCAATCTTTGGAAGCTAATGATCTCTTATTGCACACGTTTCCTTGTCCCCTAAACTATCTAAAAGGAATAATCACTAAAACAAAATTAGGTATATACCCTCACATAGCATATAATGTTTGATGCATGAATGATGGTGCAATGTAGAATGCTTAGAATACATAAACAAAACAAAACTACTCAGAGGAATTACAGAACTTGACCAAGTAAGGATGTCAAAAACCCTGAAAATTGAAAGTCAAATGAAACATATGATAAAGCCTTGGTATCGCTAGCAGATTGTCGAAGCTAGGACCCTCGCCTTTAAATTCTAAGCCATTAAACCTTAAGCTCTTTTTATTGTCTAGCATCTGCTAAACCTAAAGGAAACTCTAATACATGCATAGGTATAGATCTTTGGTTTCTAAATATGTGCCAAGTTATTTAGGTAGCCATCTACTTCCCCTTTTTGTTTTTCTTCTATTTTTTTGAAATTTTTATGCCCTAACTTATGCTTAAGTCACTCTTTTGGGTTTTCAACTTAATGAGTTGCTCTAACTTTTGCCTAGGCTATCCTTATAGGTTTTCAACCTTGTAAGGTTTCATTCATTTCTTCTTTTTCTTTTTTCCTTATCTTTTTTTTGCTCCAATTTTTGCCTAAATCGTCTTTTCAAGTTTTTGACTTAGCAAGCTTTTTAACTTTTTTCTTTTTTTTTTAATTTTTTATAGTGTAGGTTGAACATTATCATATATGTTGACACCATAATTCCATGCCCTAGTTCATTTAATGCAAATGTAGTTATGACACATCTGGTAGCAAAATATGATGTTTGTTATTGGCTAGCCCTTTTAAGTTTTCTGACAAAATATTTTCCAACTCTCTTTTCACTTTCTCCCTAACTTTTGCCTAGATGGTCTATTCAGGTTTTCCACCTAGCATGATTTATTTATTTGTTGTTTTATTTTGTTTTGTTTTTGTTTTACATCACATGGGGATTTATAAGCTATTATATATCCATCTTTTAAGATACCTTTCTCTCCTTCAAGTTTCTTCAATTGTCCCTTAAGTAATCTTCACTTAAGTCTTCTCATGGAATCATTTTGTAGGTACTTAAGATTCTCAACCTATTTCTCTCAATAATGTTTTTCCTTTTCTTATTGTTTGGTCTCTATAAAATTAGGGGATGAGTCATTAAGTTAAGGCAAATCCATTTTGTTTCTCACATATATTGTTATTGAACCTTCCCCTAACTTCTTTACTTACATAGGTCATCTTTTTAAGATCTGCCTTTCCTCACATATCTCTCCTCTCATTCTTTCCCTTTACATATCTCATCTTTTCCGCTTCGCTTCTTCTCTTCTAGTACCAAGGAAGACTTAGGGCTTATCATGGCCTTTCACACTATGCTACCTTTTGCTCTTCAATCTTCCCTTGATACATACATTCTTTTCTTCTCACATGCTTGTACCCCATATTCATTTCTTCATTATATCTTTTCACTCTTGTTTCTTTCTTCCTCAAATCTTTTATTGGCTTTTTCTCTTCTTTTTATTTTCTCTTTTCTTCTTTTATCCATTCATCTCTCTCTCTCTCTCTCTCTTTCTTTTCCTTATTTCTTAAGAGGCAACACAAAATGTCAAGAAGATGGTTCTTTAGATCATAGGCTATAAGATAGTTGTTTTTGTATCATTTTGCTTTTTTGTAAATACCTACACCTTATGATGTTCATATTTTATTTTCCTTTCTTTCTTTTTACTTTTTATTCTCTCTTTCATACCAAATATTTCATTATGCCACCAAATATATTAATTAGCACATTTGGATAAATAAGAAAAAGTATGAAATTAAAAGCATCACCATTCATTAAAATTGCTAAACTATGTAGTTGTTTATAACTAAGATAAGGCAGGTTGAGCTAAGAAAACAAAATGAAACTTGAAACTATACTTCCTACCAAGTTTACCATGGTTCCTTTTCTCGGTCTAATAGTTTTTCACTTTTAAAAAGATCCTAAATAATGATTTTTAAGTACTAACATTGACTGATGTAATGTCTTATGACCAGTGAGGGCTATATCCTGAAGGTGATGAATGCTTGAATGACATGTGTTCCTCATATAATGTAAACCCTTCTTCCCTTGACAAAGGTTGACCAAATTGCTAGAAATTTCTAGACTTCATTCCCTCCCATACATTAATTGTGCTTTTTGCACTAAAGTTTTCTTCCTCTCATTCATTAACTGGCTTCCCAAAATTAATGCCCTTTTTTGGCACCTCCTGAACTATCGTGGTCATGTCTTCATCCTTTAAGAGTTTCAGTGCTTGATGTGTAGATAGTAGTAATACTCCCTCCTTAAAATCCTCAAGAGCCTCAATTGAAAGTTAGCTAGAACAAATGAACCCCTACTTAGGTTTTTGGTTTGAGTAGCCATCAGGTGCTATGAGATTAAATATCACCCTTGAATCAATAAGGCTCTAAATTTCATGATGAAGTCTTTGGCACTCATTTGTGTGATAACTAATGCCTTGGTGGAAAGAACAAAAGATATTGTCATTATAGTTCTTGGGTGAGATAGTTGGTGGGAGCCTAAGGGCTAAAAGAAGTAAAATCCCTTCCTTTTGAAGTCTTTCAAAGGTTTTGGACTGTGATACCTTAAGCTTAGAAAATCCCCAAGAACCCTTATCAGTCATTTCCTTTTTCTCACATTAGATCGGTAATTGCTTATACTGTAAAGATTGCTTAAGATGTACTCCTTCTCCCTTTTGCATGCCAGTTGAACTCTTAGTAACAAGATTCCTCGTAAGCTTATTCTGATTAGGTTTGGCATAAAAAGTTTGCCCTTGATAGGCTAGTGAGAGTGATCCTTTTCCTTTTAGATTGAAAGAGGTATTAGCCAAGAATTGATTAGAAGCAGCTCATAATTGATCATAAAAGGAGTTAATATCTATTTTGGGCTTAGTGCTAGGGTGATCTGCCAAGATAAAAAGTTTAATGACTTCCCAGAGTCAATGGGATCTTATATTTCATGCTTTAGACGCTTGCATGAGTTAGTGTCATAACTATAAGCTCGGTGAAAACCATAAAAGGCACTTGGCATAAAACCCCTGGTAATGGGTTTGGCAAAGGCTTAAGGCCAAGTGGTTTGAGCATCCCTCTCTTTTTTAGCTGCTGAAATATTTCATACAATGGTTGGTTCATGTTATCGAATGATCTAATACTTTTGAACTTCCTTTTAGGCACATTTCTTTTAGCTTTATAGACATATGACTTTATTCCCCCCATTAGTTGGCTTTTCTAATACCAAACCATCCATCAAGATCTGTTTGACTATCCTTCCCAGATTCTTATCCATGTATTGATGCACTACTAGTTTGACCTTTATCATGTCTTTAATCCTTCCCTCAAGTTCTTGGAGTTTGACCTCTCCCATCTTGACTAAGTTATGTAATGTTCATGAATTGTCTTACTTTATTTATGAATTCTAAGAATTCAAAACAATAAATCAGATGATGATGTTATAATGCCAAACAAATGAACGTATGCATGAATGCTGGTGAAACATAGGGAAAGAGTAAACATATCACCTGTCAGCCATATTTCTCGTACACACGTAGGTATAGAGGCATTTCCTAGGACAAGAGGTCAATTTAAATACCAATATGGGGTATTGAATTCGAAGGTACCTCAAACCAATAAAGATTGATGGTGAGTCTAAAAATTATGGGGCATGGTCATACTTCAAGTGCACATCTTGTATAGGAAAGATTTTGTAAATAAAGTGGGTATGTTTTAAGGCTGGATGGTAAGAGTCTGACAATTATGCATCTGAATGAATTATAAGACCCATAAATATATAAAAAAAATATTGATTTTTGTGTACTACGTGCTATTAACACATCTTGATCAATTAGTCATAATTTTAAAGTAAAATGTCCTTTGTTTTGGGCTTCACTAGTGCACATTTTTTAAAGTAGTACAAAAATGTGCACTTAAGATATGACCATAATTCCATAATTCCTAATCTCAAACCACTACTTGGTTAAAATGCAAATAGTTAGGGACCTATTTCATGGTTCTAAGGTTCCTACATGTCGCCTAGAGGTTAAAAACGGTTTTTAGAGTATATGGCTTATATAAGCTTGGTGGACAGTTATTGTATACCCCTTCTCCTCATTTGACATACCTGAAGGTACTTGGCTTTAGAGTGATGAATCCTCCTCGCCATCTCCTAAGCCCGAATGGAGCTTAAGTCTTAAGTTTGGAGGACCATCAATTTGTCTAAGGGCAACCCAGTGCTCAAGGTAAAGTGAGAAGACTAGATGAATGCAAAAGGAATTTGAATAATAAAGGCAAAACATAAATATGTACTAAAGATTCATAAAGTCAATTTCGTTAGTCTCTAATGGAGTTGCCATTATGAGTGCCTTGAGAGTTTCGTAGTTGCTTTTAAATGAGTGGAATCTTACTTATGACTCCAACCTTTTATTAATCATTAAGGGATCAAGAGGATAGGGGGTCATATGTTTGTAACAACCACCTAGTCATGGCTTACAATTTGGATAAACAAGGGATCCTCGAGGCCTCACGTAAAATAGAAGCCCCTTTTTTTGAAGTAATCGTCAATAGGAGATCAAGATGAGATAATACATTGGTAACATTCCTAGGTGAAATGTGGAGTCGCCAACCAATTTTAGTCGGGACAAGAATCCAACCAAGGACAAATTCTAAGCCTATCTAAGTCATTTAGAAGGCCAATCCATCTTCATCCCATTAGAGATCAGGTTTAGAAATTAAGTACGACTTAGGAAAGAGGTTAAGCACCCTCAAGTTGTATGGATATAGGGATCCAGCCTTCGGGCAATTAATAGTTCATTCTTATACTTTGCCTTTATTAATTAATTTCACATTTATCCACCTAGGCACATTTATCTAAATAAGCCATCAACCATAATAATAAAGTATGCAATGCATGAATGATATGTAAGATGTGAGAAAGTAATAAATAATATATTCAAAGCGGGGATGAGGGATAAATATCCAAATAATGGGATTATCGTGCAATAAACTTAAATAGATAAGAAGTGTGAATTAATTTAGCTCTCCTAGCCTGTGACAATGTGCACAGATTAGTCCATAAAATATATGTCAAATAAGAAGAAAATAACCCTAAATATCTACTAGGAATAGAGAGTCAAAGTAGGAGTATACTACCTTATCCATGTGGCTTAAGGTCTACCCTATCAGTTAATGATGTCTAATGTCATTAGTCATGTTAGGGGGTCAATTAAGAGACCTAATCTATTGTCCATATTCATCATTAATCATATAAAGTACAATATGAAACATTTTACATGATAAGAAAATGCAATGGCATCAATGAAGAAAGCATATCATAATGAACATGCAATGCAAAGCACTTGGAGGATATTGAATGGCCTAAGGCAAAACCCATCACAAGAGAGATCTTAAGATTGATGAATCCTCACCCTACGTAGCTTTAAAAGAGCAAGGCATCTATATGTACCACTAACTATGTAGGGTTAGCATACAACACAATAATAGGAAAGATTGGGGACTAAAACAATGTTCACATACTTCAAGCATATAAACTCCCAACACAAAGTGAGCTCTCAAAGTCAATGGAACTTTAAGTTATTCACTTGATCATGGCTCTAAGATGGTTACAACAGAATCAAAACACCCCTTTAAAATCAAATGGAAGATCCCAAGAGTTTTTCTTTTAGTATGATAAGCAATAAAACACCATATGAAACATAATCAACACTTCATTTTTAAGATGAATAAGGATCCAAGGTCATTAAAGCTCACTCCATTTTGCCACTAAAGTCATAAGATATCATAAAAAAACAAAAAAGCTTCAAAAAGAAAATAATTCGAAAGACAGAAAGAAAGCAGACTCTGTAAAAAACTATCTACCAGTCAAACTGGGCTATACAACCCAATATTAGGGCTATACAGCCTAGGCAAAGGGATGTATAGCCTACATACAAGGTTGTACAACCCCTGTTTTCTAAAATTTTAGAAGCAGAGAAAGAATATAAGGGGGGAGTAAGGGAGATTCCTAGGTGCCTTTGTATGTTTTTATGCCCTCAAAGGCTCATAAGTTCAATATTTTCCTCCAAAATGCTTAAGGAATGCACAAAGTTGAAGAGATTAAGTCTAATTCTACCTTGGAGTGGGTTGGGGTGAGTTAGGATTTAGGGTTTTTATGTTTGAGGGATGTTTAAGAGGTAATTTTGGCAAAGTAACCTTAGGGTTTCCAAGCCTCCTTTTTTTTTAAAAAAAAATGGAGGGTATTTATAAGTGTTGAAAGGGTGCACAGTGCCAAAAATAGTTATAGCTACACCATAAATGCTTCCAATCATAGAGAATGAGATAAATCTACTAGAATTAGGGTTTGCACATGAGTCGTACAACAAAAAATGGGTTGTACATCCCTTTGCTTGGCATATACAGCCCTTGAGTTAATGGAAGGGCTAGTTCTAAAAGGTTATAAGGATTAGGGTTTAAGTTAGCACTATGCATTCCTATTTGTAAGTTGTACATCCCTATTTTGGGATTAGTCATACATCCTTGTTTAGTGGGATGTACATCCCTCTAAGCAAGATTGGTTTTAGGTTTAGTTTTAGGTTTTAGTTTGGTTTTAAGCTTGGCTTTGGGTTTTTCCAAGGTTTTTCAAGGCTTTGTTTCTCTTCCTTTGGCTTTTCCCTTTGCATCTTAGGGAATAGGTTCATTAGTTTTCATCATTGGGCTTGCATCCTAAAACCTAAAATATGATGCTTATAGGGACAGTAGCAAAAATCAGTCTGGATAATGATCCTAAAACGGAAGATGACAAAAAAGAAGAAGAAAGCATGCCTACATCGGTAAAACCATATGTTCCACCCATTCCTTTTCCTTAAAGGATGCAAGAGTAGAAGCTGGATAAATAATATGCCAAGTTTTTATAAATGTTTAAGCAACATTACATTAATATTCCATTTGCCAAGGCATTAGCACAAATGCCTACTTATGCGAAATTTTTTAATGATATTTTGTCTAGCTAGAGAAAGCTGGAGCAATTTGAGGCAATCACCCTTTTTGAGGAGTGTAGTGCCATTATTCAAAATAAGCTTCCACCCAAGTTTAAAGATCAAGGGAGTTTTTTCATTCCTTATTAAATTTCTATTGCAAATTTGATAGAGCACTTTATGATTTTGGTGCAAGTATAAGATTAATGCCTTTTTATGTTTACAAGAAATTAAATCTAGATGAAATACAAGAAATTAAATCTAGATGAAATACAACTAACCATGGTTACTTTGCAATTAACAAATCGCTCCATCAAACACCCAGCTAGAATGGTAGAGAATGTTCTTATGTGAGTCAGAAAATTTTACATTGTAGTTGATTTCATTATTTTAGATGTGGATGAGGTTGTAGACACACTTTTGATTCTTGAAAGACCATTTTTGGCTACTATTGGGGTTGTTATAAATGTGAAGAAGGGAAAACTCACCTTAAATGTGATGGGAGAATCTAAAAAGTTTAATATTTATAGGGCAATAAAACTACCTTATCCAATTGAGGAATGCATTCTGGTAGATGTGATAAATAGTTTGGTGCAAGAGGTGTACTAAAAGGACCATCATGAAGACCCATTTAATGCTTGCTTGGTTCAAAGAGCATCATCTTCACATTATAATTATGAGATTGCTAATGCAACCAATTTCTTGGAAGCAAGTCTTCCATTCAAAAATTTTAGATTTATGGAATTAGGCAAAGGTAAGCCTCTTCCCCCCTCATTCTATTAAGAAATCTCTAACTTTACAACTAAAAGCTCTTCCTCTTTATTTAAGAAATGTTTTCCATGGAGAAAATAAAACTTTACATATGATTATTTTAGCTCTTTTAACCAAATTGTATAAGGAAAAGTTATCAAGAAAGTTAAGAAAAAGGAAGAGAGCCATAGGATGGACCATTCATGATATAAGATGAACTAGTCTTTAATTTTATATGCATAGAATTCTTATGGAGGACAATCATAAGCCATCCATTAAGCACTAAAGAAGATTAAATCCAAATATGATGAAAGTAGTGCGAGCTGAAATCTTAAAACTTTTAGAAATAGGAATTATATATCTAATATCTGATAGTTAATGGTTTAGTCCCATGTAAGTTATGCCTAAGAAAGGTGGGATGATAGTAGTTGCCCATAAGCAACACAAATTGATTCCGATAAGGACAATTATGGGGTGAAGTATGTAAAGATTATAGGAAACATAATAAAACTACTCAAAAACATCATTTTCCCTTGCCCTTCATTGATCAAATGTTTGAAAGGTTTTCAATTCATGCCTATTACTGCTTTGTAAATGGTTGTTCTAGGTATAACTAAATTCTTATTGCTCTAGAAGACCAAGAGAAAACTAGCTTCATTTGCCCTTATGGCACATTTATTTTTAAGAGAATGCCATTTGGTTTATGTAATGCTCCGACTACATTTCAACAATGTATGATTGTAATTTTTAATGATTGTATTAAGAAAACTATGAAGAGTTTTTTGGATGATTTTCAGTATTTCGAGATTCATTTGATGTATGTTTAGCTAATCTCTCTATGGTTTTACAATAATGTAAAGAAACAAACTTACTTTGAATTAGGAGAAGTGCCACTTCAAGGTACAAGAAGGTGTGGTACATGGCCACAAAATGCCAGTGAAAGGAATTGAAGTGGAAAGAGCTAAATAGATATCATTGAGAATATGTCTCCACCTATATCTGTTAAGGGAGTGCAGAGTTTTATTGGTCACACTAGATTTTATCGGTGTTATTAAAGATTTTTCTAAGATTACAAAACCTCTTTTCATCTTCCTTAATAAAGATGTTGCATTTAATTTTGAATAAGAATGTCTTAATAATTTTTGCAGATTGAAGAAAGCATTAACTTCGACTCCCATCATAGCAACCCCAGTTTGAAGCAAACAATTTAAGCTAATGCGTGATATGAGTGACTTTGCTATTGGAGCTGTTTTGGGGTAGAAAAGGGATAAACAAATGCATGTGATCTATTATGCTAGCAAGACTCTCGATGAAGCTCAGGTTAACTATGCTACTATAAAGAATGAATAGTTAGTTATAGCGTATGCATTTGACAAATTTAGGTCGTATTTAATGGGTTCAAAGGTCATAGTCTATACAGACCACTTTGTAATCAAGTATCTATTAAGCAATAAAGATATCAAACCTTGTATAATCCATTGGGTAGTTCTATTATAAAAGTTCAATCTTGAAATCAGGGATAAGAAAGGGACTGAGAATGCAATAGCAAATTACTTATTTGGAATTCAACCTCAGGAAAGTGGAAATAATAGTATGGAAATAAAGGAAGAATTTCTAGATGAACAGTTATTTATGATTAATGCTAGAAAACCTTGGTACATAAAAATTATCAATTACATTACTAGTGGAATCATACCTCCAGACGTGTCATGCTAACAAAGGGAAATGTTTCTAGTAGATTGCAAAAATTAGTTTTAGAAAGAATCATTTCTTTATAAGCATTGTGCGGATGGACTTATTAAAAGGTGTGTGCCTAAGGAAGAAATTCATGGCATTTGGACACATTATCATTTTTTAGAGCATGGTGGACATTTCAGCACCACCAAAATGATTGCTAAGATTTTGTACTATGGTTTTTATTTGCTAATGATATTTGAGGATACATGGAAATTCATGCATTCATTTGATCATTGCCAAAAGACTAGTAACATATCAAAATGACATGAAAAGCTATTGCATAACATTCTAGAAGTTGAATTATTTAATATGTGGGGTAATGACTTTGTGAGGCCTTTTCATCTATCGTATGGGCAGTTTTATATCTTAGTTACAATAGATTATGTGTCCAAATGGGTTGAGACAATTACTTCACCAATGAATGAAGCTAAGGTGGTGATTAAGTTCATAAAGAAATTCATTTTCTTAAGGTTTGTGGTGGCTAGAGTGATTATAAGTGATGGAGGTAGTCACTTTTACAGCAAGCAATTTGAAACCTTACTCAAGAAATATGGTCACATATAAGATTTTCATTCCATATCATCCATAAATCAGTGGACAAGTTGAAATTTTGAATAGGAAATTGAAACATATCCTAGAGAAAATAGTGTCAAATTCGAGAAAAAAACTAGTCATAAAAGCTAGATGATGCATTATGGGTATATAGAACAACATTTAAGACATGTTTGGCAGTGTCTCCCTATAGATTAGTCTTTGGCAAAACTTGCCACCTGCCTATAGAACTTGAGCACAAAGCATGTTAGCCTATAAAGCTCCAAAATTTTGACCTAAAAAAGGCTAGAGAAAAGTGTCAACTTCAATTGAATGAGTTAAACGAAATTCACATTAATGTTTATGAAAGTACCAAAATTTACAAAGAGAAAACAAGGTTGTGGCACGATAAGTATATTCATAATCGTTCAATTGATATGGGACAATAGGTTCTATTATTTAAGTCCAGACTAAAGCTTTTCCCTAGAAAGCTAAAAGCTTGATGGTCTGGACCATTCAAGTGTTTCCACGTGGAGTTATGGAATTAAGAGGAACATATGTTAATTTATTTAAAGTAAATGACCAATGAGTGAAGCCATATTTCTGTGGAGAAACAGTGCCAATTGGAGAACTTTTCTCCTCAAAACTCTAGCAAATTAAATTCTAGAAAGTTGAGTTAATGACTATAAACAAGTACTTGTTGAGAGGCAACCCAATGAAATTTTTAGATTAAATTGCAATTCATCACATTTTAATTAATTTAATTTCTTTGCATAAATTACATTATAGTTATTAGGAACATTAGAATTTTAATTCTTAAATAGGAATTAATTGTTGTTACAACAAAGTAATAATAGCATTTTATCAAATTTCATTTAGTTTTCATAATGCATTTTAATTTAGTTAATTTGTTTTGCAAGTAAAAAAAAAAATGGTGCAAGCAGGTTTGCATGGCCCATGCCAGAGGCCATGTAAGAACTGCAGAGTAGCATGAAGGAAAGAATGGCAACCTATTGGGCTTGATATTCAAGAAGAATGAACCACAAAAGAGGATATAGGTTTACATCTTGATATTAAAAGACATATGGTCTTAAGTTAGAAGTTGGGCTAATGTGTTTGAATGGAAGTTGGGCTAGGAAAGTTTAGGTGAGATGTGTTTTAATGGTTAGGCTTATTTTAACGCTAAGGGATGATGGGCTTCATTTTGAGAACTAGAAGGAGATTTTAAAATTCAAAAGTCATTTTCTACACACTTTCCCATCCCCAACCATCACTTATAAAATTGGCATCCCATTTTTGAATGTCTTCGCCCACGACACCACGATCACACCATCTCTCATTAATCACCATTTTCTTTCCATACCAATACCTTATAGGCACAAAAACCTTGTCTTTCCTTCTTTCTTTCTAATCTGAGATCTATTCCATCATCAACCATCACCCACAACACCCACTATTATACCCTCATTAATCCACATCACCCAAAACTATTTTCCTTCTTCCTTACCTAATTTCTTTAAAAACCTAAACTACTAAAACACTCAACACCAAAGCCACACCTTCCTCACCACCATTTCTTAAACAACTACATTTATAACGCTGAGGGTGAAACAAGTGGCAAAGAAGAGAGCTTTAGAGTGAGGTTTTCATTCAACCTGATATGAAGACCGCATTGACTCTTACACTAACCTACTTGAGCCACTACCACTATCAAAGGTTCCATTCACATCAGACTATGAGTTCTTTGATGATGCGTAAGTAAAGAGGTATTAAAAAATGCTGAAGCGAGGGTTTAAGGCCAACAAATTCTATTATGGCCAAATCTTGAAATCCCTTCATCTGAAATACAAAGTGGATTACAAAATGGACATATTCACAGTAATGAGGCTTCCATCATATGCTAGAATTATATTGGAATTCCTGACTTCCATATAAGAATTGATGGGAAAGTAGAAAGGTTTGAATGATGATTTTTTGGAAAATAATAGAAGGTAAAGTTTGACTTCTTCAATTTAGTCTTTGGTTTTCTAAAGGAGGGTCTGTGAGTTCCACCACCAAAATATAATGAGCAAGACTTTTTGGACCAAATTACCATGGAACATTCCAATTTCTCACTAGGCTGCTTGAAAATCAAACAATATCAAGAATTTGGCACTTTACTATATCCATCGGATGCTTACATATACTCTTTACTGTCAAGATGAGAACACAGGTTTGATTTCTTGTAATAACATGTTCTTTTTATGGTGTATTATGAAAGAGTAAAAGCCAAATTAGGGTATGTGGATCTTCCAACACTTGATAACAGTGACCATTATAATAAGTTACCGTAGTTTTCTGCACCAAGATAGTAAATTAGTACCAGCAATACCCATGGAGCTATTAAACTACCCATACCTACTGCAGGCTCAAATTTGTAAGAAAGAAGGAAATAATTATGTGCCAATTCGTAGTGATTTCCATCTCTAAGATGATGAGGAAAATGAGATGCCTAAGGCTATATATACCAAACAGGCAGTGTGGATCTAAAAGCTCGACATGAAGGTTTAGACTATGGAAGAGGAACTCACAGCCTTTTATGAATTTATGGGCTTCACTCTACCACCACTAGGATCGTAACAGGAGTTTCCTAATCTCTTCTTAGCTAATTTCAATTTTTGAATAATGGTTTAAATAGCTATTGTATTTGAATATTATGGTTTATGTTGTTTCATTTTGGATAGTGTTTTGAGGTTGTGTTTGTGTTAGATATTGAGTTGAATTTCTACTACATATTTAAAGAGTTGAATGATATGATAGGCATGTTATGTTTTAAGTTGCTGAACTACAAGAAAAGAAGTTGGAATATTCTTCTATTATTGTGTGTGATAGAGCATTAAGAGATGTTGTTGGATAGATTGTGTTTTCTTTTACCATTTTGAATATTGTGTGTTTTGAATTAGAATGATGTTGGATCTTAGTGTGAGGATTGAAGTTGTTGTTTTATTGCAAGTATAACTAAGAATATGCATTTTTGGGATGAAATTTGATTTTGAATTTACAGGTCAAGAAGCTGAAATGTCAAATTGATGATGTGAACTACTGTGTTATTACTTTTTATGAAATATTGCTAACTATTATGTACGTGTGAATCTCACATTTTATCATTATGATCACTCCATTTTGAGCTTTAAATGAATTCATAGGTAGGTTCATGCGAAATAAACAAATGTGGATTATTTGGATGGATAACACCAAAGGGCAAATTTTAGCCTGCACAATTTTATTAGCAATTTTATTTTGTCTTTGAAAAATGTGATTCTAATGAATTAGTTAGCCTATGAAACTGACATAGAATGCTTATTATGTTTGATTTTATTCTTTGTGAGTTGTGTTGACAAGAAGCATAACTTGTAAATATAAATTTTAAGTTGCACACTGTAAAATGTTTTCATCATATGTCATAAATTTTAGTAAGGGCTCAAGTGTGGAAATCATAATTGAAAAGAGCAAATGTGATATATAGATATATTAGTTTTACTAATCATGTTATTATTTACTGATTATGTCAAAAGGAAATGAATAAATAATTTTAGGAACATAATTGAGCATAGATGAACAACATTTTATTATTGTCATTGAGCCTGAATGAGTGTATGGAATGTGCTACATGAATTAATTTATGGAGTAACAGAGTGCGACAATAGTTAGGCTACTGAAATTTCGATTTATAGGTGCATGGGATGTTGTATGACCCATAAATGTAACATCTCTATCCCTATTTATTGGCATTATCACATGAATATATTCATTGCGCAAATGATATGAAATCACATATGAGCATATGCACTATACCAAATGATATGAAATCTCACATGAACATATGCACAGGATAAATAATCATTTAGACATGTGAATTGTAAAAACACGACAATGATAATTGCACAAAATATATGTCGTGTTTGCATAGTTATATGACAAATTATTTCATGTTGTGTGCTTATTATAGCATCATAAATAATGGTGTTTAAGAGCTCATCTAAAAGTATAAAGAGCATCTAGAAATTAGAGAATGGACGAAGGTCATGAAGGAATGAACAAAATGGACTAAAAGCAAAACTGTTTAACTTTCAAACAATAGGAACAAGCCACCAATCTTTTGTCCTATTAGAGTAAGAATACAAATTATAATTATCTGCCATTATGGGTTGGTAAAAGAGGAGATAAGGTCAAAATACACCAGACGAAAGAAAGAGAGAGCTAAGGAAGAAAGGAAGAAGAAGAAGAAGAAGAATAGAAGAAGAAGTGTGGGCTGCTTAAGGTTTTCCAATTCTAGGACAATAGGTAAGTAATTTATCCTATTTTCAACTGAAATTAACCTCTCATGACATGTTAATCATGCATGGTTAGTGAGAATTATGGAGTAATTATGGTAGAGCTCTTGGATGGAAGTTGTAATCTAAGAGAACAAGAGCTGATTCTGTTGATTTTGCTGTTAGAGCATAATTTTTCACCCAATATTTCATAACCCTAGAAGAGGAATTGGGGAAGCTACAAAACATAAAATTTGTAGCCTTATGTCTCATATAAATGCATATGAAATAGTTTTACTTGATTCTGTGTGTGTGAAGAGATATGGCTCATTCATCAGGACTGGTTCAAAAACGAACTGAGATGATCTCAGTCTTCTGTTTTGTTATATTTTGATGACTTTATATTTTGATTTTGATAGAGTGAAAAACATGAAACTTGTAGGGTTATATTCCCTCTAAATACTTGTTAAGCAGTTTTGATTAATTTTACGTGTGGAAAGAGATATGGATCATTGATTGGGAGTGACTCTGTACCCGGATGACATACCACCTTTCATTTAATTCGGTTGTCCAAGAATTTGATGATGGTCTAAACTTGAAAGTTGTATATTTATGTCTTATCTACATACCTATGAAATATTGTTGCCAAATCCAGCATGGTTGCTGAGATATTGTCCCTTTATCATGACTGGTTGTCATAGTGTTATGAACATACTTGCCCCGAGATTGGTCCTTTGTTTTCGTGACCTTATAGACTAAACTGGGTAATGAGTAAAACATAAAAAAATGTTCATTTATATGTTTTGTAACTTATGGTAGAATATTATTGCAATTGGACTGGTAGAATTTCAGATATTCCCAAGAATGTAAGACCTACTCGGACTGAGATAACATTGCAATAGGGCAGAACTTAAAAATTCACCACATTTTATATGTATCTGATATTAGCCTGAAACTTGAATATGTTGTCCCATTATATGTCTAGTTTGTTTGAAAAAAAGAATCAAGCCATTGGGATAAGTATATCGAGAGTTATTATTATGACCGTGTAGCAAGCTCAGGCTGCCATATAAGGAATATATGTATAAACACTAGGTACACTTGCATGAATCATGCCATAACTGCATACCAAGCATTCATAATCATTTTGATATACTTATAACCATTTATGTATCAAATGTTAGGATCTCAATACTTTGAAGAAGCCCTACCATAAAGGTTGGTCACATCAAAAGGTGAGTAGAAACAATAATTGGACTCAATGGGTGTATGTGATAATTGTATGATATGATTATACTCTATTACATATATATATGATTGAATTGTTACACGTTACATGGAAATAATATGATTATGTTCTATTACATGTATATATGATTGAATTGTTACATGTTACATAGGAATACAGACCAACTGAGAATTAAATGCTCTTAACGATTACTTGGCATATCATTTGTGAATAAGCACTTGCATATGGAACTAATAGGGGCGTTGTGACCGACTTGTTAAACACTTGCAAATTACAGGAAGATGGACTAATAGGTCCCAAATCATATGTTACATGAATCACATGAATATCCCAGGAGCAATGTTTGCCTTGCTCGTTCACAACAAAAACAAAGCTATTGCATTTGCACTTGCATAGTCAATTGTTATACTTGCAATGTATCTTGATGATATTTGATTATAGATTAAGCCATGAGAATTTGATTATTATTTTTATTCAATGAGTCGCGACTCACCAAATCACAATTATTTTTCAGATATTGAAGCATAAACTTTGGACACTTTAGTACATAAAGTTTTGCATAGAGACATATGGAACACAAGTCGTCGGCTGAATTCCAACTCTCTCTCTTTGTGTCATGTACATACATTTGATAGGAACTAGTTATGGTCACTGGTCCTGACATTAGTTAACACATGTGT